>CM065387.1:21412500-21470000 GCA_033060915.1 Euryodendron excelsum
TGATGGAAATGTCACATTATATTTAGAAAATTCTAGTTGAATAATATTCATCCCTATTAAATTGTGACGTAAGATATGTTATTATATCAATAACATTAATTTGTTTAAAATATAAAATGCAATATGGTAAAATCTAATAAGTAGAAATACTGAGAAAATTTATACTACTTGGTTAGTGAACTTTTTTCCGGCTACATACTCAAAAGCCAAGTAAGCAATCTTTGTTTCTTTGAAAATGCTTTTTTTTTTTTTTTTTTGTGTAATTTAACAAGCTACCAAACTTAGTCCTTAAAATTAGCACCATCCCTAAAATGTCAATATTTAACTATGTGCACCAACCAATGTCTTGTTTGGAATGATGTCCTCATTATGTCTTGTTTGGGATGATGTCCTCACTATGTCATCGTTGGGGTTGGTAGAAGGTAGGAAATAATAGGTTTAGAAAAGCACCTTATGGGTTGGTGTGTGAGTTGTTGAAGGGCAATTTAGTAACTTGGAACACACCAACCCCAGACATTGACACTTTCCTTCCCGAGACTTCACCCCTTTTAGCAGCTTTTTTTGGGTGGGTGGTGCAATTTCAATCACTGGTAGGAATGGTGAGATCCAAATTTTGTTTGACTAATGCCTAATTGATTCACATTAAACAATATAAAATAGACAAGAAATAAACTAATACTGAGGTAGGAACTATAGAGATATACTATGAATTAAAGTATCTCTGGCAAACCTCTCACCAAATACTCACCAACCCTGAAAGGATTAAACTGAAAGCAAGAAAGATTTGGTGGCTACTAGGCAAAAAGAGTTGAAAAAGTTGGTCCTTCTGTTCATCATCATATCAGTAGAAAATTTTTAGTTTCTTTTCATTCAACATTTCTTCAGTTTTTGAAACATAATTGTTCTAGTTTGGCCTGTTCTTATCTAGTTCTAACATGTTGAAATTCATGAATTATCTGTTTTTATACAAATTGGCCCAGATGAAAAATAATTAGAAATAATTAATCAATTGATGATTGGGTGGTATGAGAATACTCTTTGGAAACCTCTGTTAATGGATGTTTAGAGTTAAAAAAAAATATATGTATATATATATATATATATGAAATGAAGAAGTTTAGCCTCCATTTAATTACAATTTTAGTTCTTGTTTTGTATTATGGTATTTTGAAATTTGCCAAAGTCCCATTCAACAAACTGATTCCGAAAATTGTTTTGTGGATATCGCATTTCATAAACTAATTTTGGACATCTTTCAAAAAATAAAATAGTTTTAAGAACTTAAAAAATGTGTTTTAAAAGTTTTTGGAACCTTTTTTTTCTGTTTCTTGAGGATATGAAAAACGAAAAAGTTACATTTTATTATTTTTTTAGAACAAGAAAATCGAAAATGGAACTGTAACCCAATGAACCCTTTGTTTCTGGTTAATACTTTCAACACAAAAAAAAAAAAGAAAAAAAAAGAAAACGAAAAAGGGCTTTGGATTCCATTTTGCATCCGGTGAAAAAAGTATAAATGTGCTTATCCGCAGTTTGAAAATTCTTTAAATTTATGTAAACATTCAGCTTGAATGAAAGATTACTTACACTTTGTTTGAATTTAAAGGTTTGGGTGGAAAGGTAAAGAAGAGTAAAAAAATTTAAGTTTTCCTCTGTCAGATGTTTCAGCGGAGGGAAAAGGAAAAAGCTTGATTCCACTTTTGAGTCATTTTGTTTCCCCCCAATTTGTGGTTAAATGAAGAAAAGAGTAACGCAACCAAAAAAAAAAAAAAAATGCATGCATAAATAATGGATGACTATGTAAGAGATTTAGTAATTACTAAATAGAACAAGTGATTTTCTATTTTATCTTTCTTACTCACTTTTTTGATCAATTTTCTCATTAGAAACACCGTCCTTCCCTTTCTTTACTTCGTTTTTGTTACAACTTTTTAAAATACTAGAACGACAGATTGATTTGTTATAATTGGCAAAAAATTGCTTATGCATTTTTTCTAACATTTTCTTCAACTCAACTGATTGGAATAACTAAGAATTTTTGTTGTGATGATTGGTTAATTTCAAAATAACAAGGAATCATTAGAAAAGAAGATATGTATATGATCTTAATAATAACCTAAAGAAATGACCCCTACTATTACATTAATTTATCTATAAAATAGGATTATGTGTTTGAGTGTATACATCTATTAAAATATTTGTCTTTTGACTAAGATCAATCTTTGTACATGTATAGCATGTTCTTGGCCTCCCAACCCACAGGCAATGGGAACTGTAGGCCACTCCAGACAGGAGAGAAATACAAAAAAATTCTCATAGGTGTAGAGGAGAATCAACACAAACCAATTCTTCTAAAATATGTTGTATGTTGTTGGTATTATATATATGCTCTTCTATATATATATATATATATATAATGTTGTTGGCAACCTCTTCCCAAGTATATGCTCACTTTGCCCAATGTGTGAATCTGTGATGTAGATCAGGGATGAAGCTACTATCAAGCTTCCATTGCTTACAAATACTTAGTAATATAGAACATAAACAATCATTTAGTCATTCTAAATTTGCCTTATATTCTAATATCATTTCTAAATTTTAATTTCTTTTATTTAAGCCCTCTAACTTTTAAAAAGAAGTTATTGTGGTTCAACTTTTTAAAATAAGTAAGGAAGTTAAATATTAATTATATTTTGGCCTTCTAAACTATAACTTAATATTATTTTATCCCCACTCAACTAAAAATAGTTACATTTTTACCATCATAAAATTTAAAATTAGAAATTTGTTTCATCAAAGTTTTATCCTAATCTCTAAAACAAAGAGAAAAAAAATAATTTTATGGTTATGAAATGTTATAAATTATCTCAAATGCATAAGAAGTCATCAAAATAAAATTTTGCTTTTGTAGACCACCAATTATTAGCCCTGACAATATTAAAGAGATATTTTAAACTACGCATTTGCTAACTAGGAACAAAAAAAATTGTATAGTACCCAATAAAAAATGCTTAATTTATTTTATTTTATTTTTGTCAATAGCGTTAATATAATTCTCATAATTTAGTGGTAAAATGTTACATCTCTTAATTTATCAGGTAAAGTAAAACTAAATCATAGTTAAGAGGGTTAAAATATAATTAACTTTTCAATTTTCTATCTTATTTTAAAATGAGGGACCACATTAACTTCCTTTTAGAAGTTTGAGGGCCAAAATAAAATAAAATCAAAGTTCAGGAATGACAATGAAGTCTAATAAAAAGTTTGAGGGACAAAGTGATTATTTTTTCTAATATAAAATAAAGGGTAAACAATTATTTAGTCCTTCCAACTTTGTCTTAGATTTCAATTTTATATCTGAACTTTAATTTCTTCTATTTAAGTCTTTCAACTTTTAAAAGAAGTCAATGTGATCCAACTTTTCAAAATAATTAAGAAAATTAAATATTAATTGTACTTTGACCTTCTAAACTATAACTGAATATTACTTTACCCACATTCAACTAAAAATAGTTACATTTTTACCATCATACAATTTAAAATTAGAAATTGTTTGGCCAAAATTTTATACTAATCTCTAAAACACAGAAAAAAAATAATTTAGCATCTCAAAATGCCTAAGAAATGACCAGATTGATTTGTAAAATCCTTTTCTTCTGAACCATCAATTATTAGCCCTGGTAATATCAAAAAGGTTTTTAAACTACGCATTTGTTAACTAGGAACAATTTTTTTTTATATTGTATACGATAAGAAAGCTACAAGTATTTAATTAATTAATTTATTTTTGTCAATAGCATTAATACGAATTTAAATTATCATAATTTAAGAGTAAAATGTAACGACTTTTAATTTAACGGGTAAAATGAAACTAAATCATAATTGAAATGGTTAAAGTGTAATTAATTTTAAAATTTTCTAACTTATTTTAAAATGAGAGACCACGTTGACTTTGTTTTAGAAGTTAGAGAGCCAAAATAGAAGAAATCAAAGTTCAGGATAACATTAAAATCTAAAATAAAGTTAAAGTAATAAAATGATTGTTTTCCCCAAAATAAAATTAAGAGAGAGAAATAATTTTAAATATACATTATTATTATTATTATTATTATTATTATTTAAAGAAGAGATCAAATATAGGTATAGTTAGCAAGGAGGGTGAAGTTAGTAGTGGTGAAAAAGTTAATAGACTAAGTCCTACAAAGTGTAAATAGTAAAAAAATCAGATATTATTTGTCACAGGTACTATATTACTGGCGCGACTTGAACCCTTTCTACTATTTTACTTACCTAAAGTTCCAAACTTGCTTATACTATCCAAAACCCAATTTAAACATACTTATACAATTATGTAAATAACAGTAATGTGTGAAAGTAAATATAAAAAAGAAGTTTCAATTTTCAATTTATTCTTTTTCTCTAGCACCCAATTCATTGGGAAGAAATACCTCGTTTAAGCATAAAATAAGGAGGAGAGATAAGGTTAGAACTAGAAGGACTAATGAGTTCGTGAATGCTTGAGTACACTAAGCACTATATTTGAATAATGGATAAATGAAAAGAAAAATGAAAGAGAAAAGATAGGAAAAGAAAATGAAGTAAATAAGCTAATTTATTTGGTATATTTAGTTGGAAAACATGAGAAGAAAATGAAGAGGTATTTGTCCCAAAAAAAAAAAAATTGTCTTCTTGTTTGTTATTCATAAACATAAATATCGATAAGTAAATTTATTTTTATTATTATTTTTTCTTGTCAAATTCAAGATCCAAATGTAGACTTAAAAATTATTACGTTTTATTATGCTTGTACTCTTTCCTGTTAAAATATTTTGAGTTTGAAAGTCAAATATGCAACCTGTGCCAATCATTTGAAAAAATAAAATTGGATTTAGTGAGGAGAGGAAAGGTAACTGTGTATATCAGAAGTATAAGAAAAAATAACATAAAGTTGCAGAAAAATTCTTAGTATCAGAAGTTATATTCGCTTTTATTTTCTAAAAAACTTTAAGAACCTGTTTGGTAGTTTAATTAAATTATTCTATTTTGAAGTAAATAGTTTTATAAATTTATAAATGAAATTAAAATTTGTGTGAATATAGAACAGAAATTCAATGCTTACGCGAACCCTATCATTACTTTTCAAATCCTGCAATTCCAAATTAAAACACTAAGTAATAACCGAAAGAAAGTCAGTTGAAAATGAAATTAATTTTGGTCATTTACACTTTACACTCGATTACTTTGAACTCTGATTCTTCAATTATAGCAGCCAACCCTTTCCGTCAAAGCTGCGATGTGACTTTTTGGTTAGTCACCTTTTGTCAATCTAGCGAAAAATGTCTTCAGAATGCTAACTGAAATAAATTTATTTTTTTATCTAGTGATTGTTTTTAAAAGCAAACAAGGACAATAATAGCCCATAGGTACCACGTTTAGAGGTATCACGTTTAATAGTTTATAATTTATACTTATTAGAGGTATCATGTTTAAATGTAATTTATTTAATAGTTTATAATTTATACTTATAACTTTTTTAAAATATATTTAGGTGAGTGATTTAAAAAAATAATTTATGTCTAATAATATTTTTTGAAAAAAATTATTTTTAAATATAACTTTTTAAAAATAACTTATAACTTATGACTTATAACTTATAAGTAAGGCATCCAAACACCCCTTAATACCTCAATAGTTTTTCTGTTAGTCACCTTTTGTCCATCTAATGGAATATGCCTTGAAGGTGTTAACTGAAATAACTTTATTTTTTTTACTTGTGATTGTTTTAAGAGCAAAAAGGACAATTAACAGCCTAGATGTATTACACTTAATACGTCTACACTTTTCACAAAATTTTACTTTAGTCTCTCTTCGATAGCTGGACAAAAATAGTTAACAAAATATTCATATTATAACTTAACCGTAAGTGTAAGAAGTTGACTGTTACAATTAAAATTCAAGAAATTTTGTGAGTTATTATTTCTCTTCTTGAACGAGTGATAAGCGCCTGTAAACATGTCTATAAGAAAAAAAGGAAAAAATAAAAAAGAAGTAAATTACTCTTTTTAACTTACAGTGCGCTTTAACTTTTTAATTGTGACAGTCAATCCCTTACTTTTACAGTTAAATTTCAATATAAACATTTTGTTAGCTACCGTTTATCCAGTTGATAAAAATGTCTACAAAAAACTAGAGTAAGATTTTCTACAAGTGCAATATCCTTGAGTTGTCAATTACCCTTTTTTTTGTTCTTAAAATAATCACAAATAAAAAATAAAATTACTAAAATTAGCACTTCTACACTTTATAAAAAATTTACTTTAAATCCTTATAGACATTTTCCGTTACATAAACAAACAATGGCTAACGGAAAGTTCACATTATAACTTTAATCTAAATGTAAGTATTTAATTATTATAATTAAAAGTAAAAATATTAAATAGAATTTTAGTATAAACTACATGAGTAGTAAATATAATTTGTCCAAAATTCAAATTTTGTTTTCATTATGATTTGATAAAAAGACTTTTACTTGAATGCCTTCTTCAAGCCCATATGGATGGACTTAGTCCCTTCCCTAACATATGCCCACGATTCATCACCGCACGTTATTTTATGATCTACGATGTGGTCACCGACGTTTTAATCCTCATATTGGGACAAACAACGAAAATCAAAATTAAAAGAAATCACAAGCCAGGTGCTCTTGGAAGGTGTGGACCGTGGAACCCCCCCCCCCCCCCCCCCCCCCCCCCCCCCGGGCGACGATATCTGAAATTCAGTGCTTATTTAATTGTTCAAAAATACTTTGACGTATCTTAATATTATTGTAAGGCTTGTTCAGTTTTTTTTAGTTATTTTTGTTTTCTTTTTTTTTTACTTATAAGTAAAAAATTTAGAATTTTTTTTATTTTTTTTAATTTTATAAGTTAAAGATAAGCAAATAAGCAAAAAGAAAAAAGAAAAAAAAAACTGATTTTGTTATTTATAAGTTAAAAAAAATTTGGCTAAAAAGTCTTACCAAATAGTCTTGGATAATAAATGTCAGCTATTAAAAGAAGTGAAAGCTTTCAAAATTTTGGAAATTTTACATTTTTTCACAAAAATATTGATTTGGTGATTTTTAAATGTAAAATTGCCTAATCTAAATTTTATATATTTAAAACATGTTTGTTCGGTACAAGTTTAAATTAACTTCATCTGTGCAATCTTAAGTTTTAAATTTACTAATTGAAAATATAAATAACATTATATAAAACAATTCACGCAGCGAAATGGGATCTTAAGGTTTGTTTGGATTTAGCATGTGAGAACGATTTCTGTTTTTATTGCTGACTTTTTAGGGTGTGAGTTTTTCGTCTTTATTTTTGCTAAACAATCTGAAACTAGTTCAAGCAGAGCTGCTTCTTTTGTTCATTTATTTATCATTACCACTGAGTAGGAAAATGCAATTTTATATTATTTTTTACTTTTGTAAAAAAATGAACTTTATGAATTTGAAGTTTTAAGAACAAACTGTAGCACAAAAAACAAAAAGCTCTAGCTCAATGATTTGCTACTTACCATACTACCCTCTTGCTTTGTTGGTCCAATAGTAATGGACTAAAATACAAGAGTACCCCACTCTCTATTTACTAAGAAATTTTTTGATAGATTCATAATATCACGTGAGCATGATAATGTAATGTATCCGACTTATTACAAGTGAACACGTAATCACACACACACATATATATATATATATATATTTATGTTGATTGCTAAATTTAGGATAATAAAAATTATACTGATGATATAGCAATCTCGTATTGTCTTGCCCTTAAGCCTTCGATAAGTTCTCTTCCGTTGGCGCGTGATCTCCAATTCTAAGCACACCGATGCGGTACCTGCCAAAGACCCTTTGATGTTCAAGTTAGATTAAGGAGAATAATGTTACTCAAGAGTATAGTTTGCTAGGGTTTCCCTTTGATGCGCGTACCTAGATAAGAAGGCCGTTGTTTCCCTTTGTATGCATGCATGGGAGTGGTTGGCAGCCTTTTCACATGGCGGTGTTCCATTGGTGGGTTAGGTTTGTGGCAGGGCACTTGAGAGAGTCGTTTCCACATTCCATCGTAGCGTGTGTTAGAACTGCGTCAGAAGTAGGGTGGTTGTTCCTCGCACACTCCACAACCACGCTCTGAGTGCGCGCTACAGTATTCGGTGTTAGTTGTGGACCCCACCAATGTGATCGGGAGGACGGATAGAGCGGAAGGCACGCCCGAAAGGATAGGCTATTTGGGAGCCGAGGGTAGCTAAGGTGAGGCTTTGGTTAGGGCCCAATCAGACGTTTGGAAGGGTCTTTAGTCTGGTTAGGAAAACGTCACTACCAGATGCCCCTAATTCATCTGGTCATCTGCTCGGGGGCAAGAGAATTCTACGGGTCAGTTGTGGACCCCACCGATGTGATCGGGAGGACAGATAGAGCGGAAGGCATGCTCGAAGGGATAGGCTGTTTGGGAGCCGAGGGTAGCTAAGGTGAAGCTCTAGTCAGGGCCCGATCAGACGTTCGGAAGGGTCTTTAGTCTGGTTAGGAAAACATCACTACCAGATGCCCTTAATTCATCTGGTCATCTACTCGGGGCTAGGAGAATTCTACGAGTCAGTCCACCCGCGAAATTCGAAGCGTATTTATGGTGAGGCCGGTGTAATGATGGCTATAGCTGTCACATCACTTCACGTACCGCCACACCGACAACTGGGGGTTGGCGGTTGGAAGTCGAAAAGACGTGTCGAATCCTAGGCGTTGATGTCCAATCACCGCAGGGCATCTAGGCCGTTGATTTCAAAGACTTGGGGGAGTTTTGTAAGGTGGTTTTCCTTGTTGCCTCCTCACTTGCCTTAGTCGAATTTTCTGCACAACACAGAGAGAAAAAGATAAACGAACCTTCGTCTTCGTCCTCCATCCCCGTTGTCTCCAACCGGTTGATAGGATACCAATCCTCTACGATGCATCGCCAGTTGTCCTTCGAACTCGACGCAGGTATCTTGTGTCATGGTAAGGCCTACTTCTCAGTTGTATGTATTGGTTGGCAACGCGTTGTGTTTGGGTATTCAAAGGAAGGGGTCAGATTCCCAACCTCTCAGGGTTTGTCGATAGGCCATAGTTCTTAAAGTCCACTTTTACGGGTGTGTGCATTATTCAAACTGGTGTTTGATAGGATTAGGGACGACAGACCTTTGGGTACAATGGCGAACCCATAGCATGTTAGTTTGGACTTTGAGGAGACCGATTCGAACGAGTTTAGAGTTATGAGGCGTGGGACCCAAGAGGAAGCCTGCGTTGGGAACTCTGGGGCCTTTGAGGTGGCTGCTTGACCTGGAGAGGCTGAGCAGGAAGAGGGAGAGGAGGAAGGTCCCGAGTATGAGGCTGTAGGGATCGCCTCCATTCTGGATAGGGAGAAAATCATTGCCCTACGGAGGGCATACTAGATCCTGAGAGAGGTGAAGTGTAGGGTCCCCAATCCTAGGAACTGGGAGTGCTCGGCCAGGGAGGGCGAGATCATTGTGTTTGAGGGCGTACTAGCCGGTGGTCTTCGCGTGCCATTTTCTCGGCCCGTCAAGGAGATTTTATAGAGGCTACGCCTATCTCCCAGGTAGTTTCAGCCGAATACGTGGAGGATCATGGTGGGTTGCATGATCCTTTGGCAGATCATCCACGGGAGGGACGTTACGCCTGAGGAGTTTCTATATTGCTATAAGCTAGTTGAGAAGGTTCAGGAATACGAGTTTCGTAATGCTAAAGACCTGGTGACAGTCGAGGCACTTGCCCAATACCTTTTAGGGCCCAAGTCGACCAAAGAGGCATTGACTGCTGAACATGAGAGGAGTGAGTAGATTTGCTCTTTTCATAGCCTGATCCTTGTCTGACTCTTGATCTTTCTTGCAGATTGTCCATCCCTTGCGACCAGTCAGCCACCTTTCGGAGTCGACCCAATGAGCTTCGACGTTAGCTTCTTGGCGAAGAAAAGGGCAGTCAGGTCGGCTGCCCTCAGAATGAAGCGCCAGAAAATAGCCAAAGCTATGGATTTGGATAAGGAAGTCGCCCTTCCACCTAAGAAGGCATCCCCATTGAAGGGGAAGGGCATGACTCCGGCTGCTATTGGAAAGCCTCCTCCAAGCCTTAGATGAGCTCTCTCTTGTTAGCGCGTGATCTCCTGTTCTAAGCGTACCGGTGCAGTGCCTGCCAAAGGCCCTCTGATGTTCAAGTTAAATTCAGGAGAATAATATTACTCAAGGGTGTAGTTTGGTAGGGTTTTCCTTTAATGCGTACCTAGAGAAGAAGGTTGTTGTTTCCCTTTGTATGCATGCATAGGAGTGGTTGGCGGCCTTTCCAAGTCACGGTGTTCCATTGGAGGGTCAAGTCTGTGGCAGGACACTCGAGATGGTCGTTTTCAGACTCTATCGTGGCGTGTGTTAGAACTGCGTCAGGGGTAGGGTGGTTGTTCTTCGCACACTCCACGCCTACGCTCTGAGTGTGCGCTACAGTATCCGGTGTCAATTGTAAGCCCCATCGATGTGATGGGGAGGATGGACAAAGTGAAAGGCAAGTGCGAAGGGCTGGTCGGTTTAGGAGCCGAGGGGAACCAAGGTGAGGCTCTAGTTAGGGCTCGATCAGACGTTTGGGAGGGTCTCTGGTCTAGTCGGAAAAACGTCACTACCAATAACTTTCCTAATAGGTTCACATTTGTTACCAATATATTTGAGCTAACAAAATTACACAGTGTATTTACTTTGAATAGAGTAAGCCCACCACAGTCATGATATTAACATAGTGTTCCACGCCTACAAGATAATTTCTCCTACTACAAACCCTTCAATTTAGGTGGAGGTAAGAGTTTAGCCAAGGTCTCCAATACTACATCGATGGACTTTACCAGCTTAGATAGCTCACACCTTCCTTTGTAAAACTTTTATTTTTCTCTCTTCTTTTCGTTTTATAGTTTTTGACCCCTCTTTTTTTAATTTATATGAAAGATGGAAAAAAAAGCAAAGAATAGTAAGTGTCACTCCATTGAATTCTTTTCAAAGTGTCATGATCTGGGTGCGTGTTGATTCCCATATCATTTATGTACTGAAATATTATTGGGTATATAAATGGATATGGAGAATTCTAAGTGTCACTAGTCGTTTTGGATATAAAACCAATCCATGACAGGTGGTATCGAAGCTCGAGAGCAATGTAGCACGAGTCCTATGCAGAGGTGTGGATCCCGTTGGCAACGAGGAGACTGAAAGTTTTGAAACGTTACTAGTCCTTTTAGTGTGAAAGAAGGCAGCCTTATATCTGCAAAGTGAACCCTAATGAGCCACCTAACTCACCAACCACCACTACATCCCAACTTCATGGTGACCCACTACCAGAGGCATCATCTTTTTATATGTTGATATTGTTATTACACGTATTCACATTTTGCTGTGATTATATATATATATATATATATACATGTTTATGTCCCACACGTAATGAAGACAAGGGTTATGGGAGCAGAGAGACAATCTATATCAAGCATCTATCTTATTCATTTTTATCTTTTTAATTTATAACAATCTATTCAAATTCTTATATATTATGCTCATTTCAAAGCAATTTAATTTTATTCATCTATACTATATATTATAGCAATAAGTTGTTAGAAGTTTGAGTTTGAAAGTCTAGATTTATTTTTCTCGAAATTTTGAATTTTAAAAGTACAAAAATACAATTGTCATAATGTCATTGGTTCATTAATTAATATGGTAAGATTTTTGATTGTCACCCATCAATATGGAAACTTGAAAAGCCATTGAAGAAGATATTTAAAATCTAATTATAGATATGTCATTATAGATTGTTTATGATTAATATGGTAACTAAATCTAGCAATCTATTCAAATTCTTACAAATTATGCTTATTTCAAAGCATTTTAACTTTATTCAATTTCAGTCTTAGGCTATATTTAAGTATATGTACTTCTCAATTTTTAATGAAGTAGATTTAATCAAACCTTATCATTTGTTTAACGAAAGAGGTTAGTAAGCACAAAACAAGAAACAATGGAGAAAATAAACAAATTTCACTTTGTTTAGTATAAAATTTTAATTCATCCAATATTATCTAAGTTCATACCATTATATCACATAATTATTCAAACAAGAGAAAGGGGAAAAAAAAGGAAAAATCACTAGGAAATCAAATGTAAATAAAATACATAAACTATGAAAAAAATAGTTATACAGACGTATATTATTTGAGCATAGAACTAAAAGGTTTACCTATACTTTAATCAACTTAAGTAAATTTAATTAATCTCCTTTATTTTTTCTTTATGTTTTCTTAAAAGTAAAGTACCATAACATTGTTTTATTAATTTGAATGATTATTTGTGATAGAGACTATATATATATATATATAGATAAGATCTCAAGTTTAAGACAAATTTGATGAATATAAAATAGTGGCCTAGATTTAACCTTTTTCTTTTTTACTTTTGTTTCTTTCTTTTTATTTCTAAATATGACTTAATAAAACTTGACGTTGAAATTTACAAATAATGTACTTAATTACTCTATGAACGAATGTATATTAAAAATGTAACTTATAATAGTCATGACTTAAATTATTTTTTGTATATTTTTCTATTTTTGGCTATTAGAATAAAGAAAATATATATAACATACTTAATCATTTAATATCATATTATAAACACATGATCTTGTAAACCTTTTTTTGTTAAAAAATTCAGAAAAATTGCCTTATAATTTTATATTTAAGATCCGTACATTACACGTGTTCACTGCTAATATATTTATATTAGGAATTGAAAAAGTAATAACTGCAAATGCATGTAATACCATTCAACAAATCCGCCGAAAGATCGAGTCGCATCTATAACATTAAAGTAAAAAAAGGAAAAAGTGCTACATGGCAACCAAAAAAAATGGTAAAAGTAGAGGTTGGATAAAAATACAGGACCAAGAACGTCTTACGTGATTATTTTGATTTAAAAAACTATTATGATTTTTACGTTCTAGTTTAATTTATAAAGAAAAACATAAATTGTAATGCATTTGACGATAAAAAAAAATTAAAATACACATTCAAATTAAGTAGAAAATAATATCTAGCTACCTTTTTTTTTCTTGCTTTTTTCCTTTTCCAAATGGTAAGAGCGCAATCCCTTTGTCCCATTTCCCTTTAGTTATTTGTATATTTATGGTATGTATAGAAAGAAATTATATTTTCCCTTGTATTGTTTCATGATTTATGAAATAATCTTAATGAAGACTGATTTGTTATACGAAAAGTTCAGTGGAGTTTTGATGTTAATCGCATGATACGCATTAAATTCCCATAACTTCGAGTACAAGCAGATATCAATTTGAATTTGAATCATAGAATTGAATTTGGCTGCATAATTGGATCTTATTGAGAGCGTATGTGAGTATTTAATAGTACTGATATGTCTATTAAAATTAGATCCTTCGTGAGTTATATCTAAATTGTTATAAAAAAACGAAAATTACAATAAGAGGTATATGGCACATTTGATTTTTGTTTTTATGTAGTACTTTTGTTATAATTTTTACATTTCATATATTTGGAAGGTTCCCGTTGTAAGAGTTTAAGTCTAAACGTGGCAATAATTGCTGCTATCTAATTCTTAAATATTTATCCCCTAAATGCACATATGGGACCGTAACAATTTTAAATATAAAATTTGCACTAAAAATTTATAGACGGTTACTTCTTTGTTCATTAGTCATCTATTTTTTAGTACATTGGAAGATCAAATTCTTGGTTGAGGATAGTGAATCGATCCTGTGGTTTCATCACATTCGTGGGGCGCATTGCTACTGGGTTAATCTCTTTTTTTCCGTACCTTTGTAAAGCGTTATTCCTAGCTCTCTTTCCATGAAAATTAACCTTTCAACATTGCCTCCACTTTTTATAGTGGTTATATCGGTAAAAATTGCCCTTTTCACTTTAGATGTTCTAAATGAGATAGTTCAAGCCTAGTTAAGTTAAGACATTGACACATTTCTCTTACATATAAATAATGTTTTTCTACTTACAAATTTTTGCCTTGGTCCTCAACCAATGTTGTCAAAACTAAAATAGATTTTATCAAGGTAGTGTACGATAATTCAAAACTTCAACTAGTTTTTTTATTAGCTTTCTACAACTGAAATACAAATTTCTATCTTTTATAGGTTTTTAGTTTAGGTTTTTTTTTATTTAAACTTTTTTTTATTAAAAACCAAAATTAATAGCTAGTAAAAAGGGAAAAAAAGTTACTTAAAAGAAAGGTTATTCAAAGGAAAGACAAAACAATTGTGCGAAACAGTGGAACCCTTTATTTTTTTTTGGCATGTTGATATTCCTTTCTCATACTGTCATACACTCAATCCTTTTCAAATGTCAAGGATATGCTATTGAATAATGTGAATTACTTATTTTTCAGTGTGTTCCTAATCTCCTTTGTTCATGATTTTTTTCCATTTTAGCAATTACTCTTGACATAAAACAATAGCTCAGAGAATGATTAAATATTTTCCAATAAGTTAAAAATAAATAAAAAGAAACCCAGTAAGTAGAAGAAGGGCCCCCCGCGGCGAGCGCCTCGCGACTCGGGAGGTGGGATGATGGGACGAGTAGTTTATTTTTTGGACCGATTATATCCTTACTCCCACCCCCTACAAGTACTTGTTATTTTTTATTTGTTGTTTTATTTTTATTTTGTTTTGATTAATTTGATTTTTAAAAAAATAAGAAAAGAACAAAAAAAAATGAGGGTCACATCAGTGAGTGGAATTGTCGGAGAATACAATATCAGATATTTTCTATTCAGATATGCCTCTTTCTATATACCTGAATTTACCACTGTATTGATATGTTAAAAGTTATTATTTTTTCTACGTGTTTTTATGACGAATCAAATTAGTAAAAAATGCATTATTAATTCACAATGATAGTCTCAAGAAACAAATCTAAATTCTTTTACTTTAGTGTTTTCAAAAAAAATTTATGTTAATTAGTTTTGTATTAAATTTTATAAATAGAGAGAAATTTTAAAAAATTAAAAAATTTTGATCAAAATTTCTTTCTTTTATAAAAATTGAGATGTGGGAGTAAAAGAAATTATAAAATTTGATTATAAAAAATTTTTTTATATAAAAATTCAGAAGGTGAGAGTAAAAGAAAATTAAAAAATTTTGATCAAAATTTTTTTTAATAAAAAACTAAGAGGTGAGAGTTCAAAAAAAATTATCAAAATTTTTTTTTTATAATAATAGGAGTAAGGGGTGAATGATAATATTAAAGTAAAAAAGTGAGATTATGAACAAAATTAAAGTAAAAATTTTTAATTGTCGCATCACCGGTGTCAGTAGGAGTAGAGTTTTTCCTCCACAAAAAAGAAAAAGAAAAAAAAGGTCAAGTAATGTAGGTAGACATTACGGGATTATCACATCTGTAATTAAAATCAACATTCATGAGTCATAATGTAAAAAGTAAAACAATGATGAGTTGGGAAAATAATCATGGTATCATCGGCTCATGACTTCAATCGTGATTTGAATATTTGTAAGTGCAGGTGGAATCAACCAGGAATGATAAAATCACAGGGTGAAAATATTCACACCATCTGAAGTATTTGATCAACAAAAAAAAAAAAAAGTAATTTGTCCGAAGGGGGTACAACACCACCGAACCCGACGTTGATGGGCTTTACGAGATCCGTATCGAGACAATCTAAGTCTACTCTTTCTGACTTAACCAACCAAAATAAATCCTCACCGTCGCCTCACCTCCTTCAAACCTATTTATCTCTTTCTTCCCCTCATCTCCGTTACCCGCCTACTCCCTCTACTTCACTCTAGAGAGAGAGAGAGAGAGAGAGAGAGAGAGAGAGTTTCAGATCCAGTGAGAGACAGTTCCTGCGTGTGTTTTTCAACATTCAGACATGGCTCTGCAAGTTGAGAAGACCACCAGTGGCCGTGAATACAAAGTGAAGGACATGTCCCAGGCCGACTTCGGCCGCCTCGAGATCGAGCTCGCCGAGGTCGAAATGCCCGGCCTCATGTCCTGCCGGGCGGAGTTCGGCCCTTCACAGCCCTTCAAGGGAGCCCGTATCACTGGCTCCCTCCACATGACCATCCAGACCGCCGTCCTCATCGAGACCCTCACCGCCCTCGGGGCCGAGGTCCGTTGGTGCTCGTGCAACATCTTCTCCACTCAGGACCACGCCGCCTCCGCCATCGCCCGCGACTCTGCCGCCGTCTTCGCCTGGAAGGGCGAGACCCTCCAGGAGTACTGGTGGTGCACCGAGCGCGCCCTCGACTGGGGCCCCGGCGGCGGCCCTGACCTCATCGTCGACGACGGCGGCGATGCCACCCTCCTCATCCATGAGGGTGTTAAGGCCGAGGAGGAGTACGCGAAGAACGGGAAGGTGCCCGATCCGAGCTCCACCGAGAACGCCGAGTTCCAAATCGTCCTGACTATTATCAGGGACGGACTCAAGACCGACCCTAAGAAGTATCACAAAATGAAGGAGAGACTTGTCGGAGTCTCGGAGGAGACCACCACTGGTGTCAAGAGGCTGTATCAGATGCAGCTCAATGGGACCTTGCTGTTCCCGGCTATCAATGTCAACGACTCCGTCACCAAGAGCAAGGTATATACATACATATAGATCTACTAGATGTATATTTATATGTAGATGGATGGATGTATGTATAACGTTGTGTGCGTACGTGAGTCTGTTTCAGATCTGAGGTTTATAGTATCTGTTTTTTTTATCGATCTGCTTTTGGATGGGTTAGGGTTGATTTTACTGATTCAGTTTTTTTAGATCTGTTTATAGGGAAACTGTGGAAGTGTTCAATTAACAGTCTTTGTTTCCATTTACTTGCTGTGATATGGTTTTTGAAACTCTTGATTTTAACAATTCTATCTCAACTACACGCGCGCGCGCGCTCACACACACACACACACACACACACACACACACATACATATATTAGCGGGCTGGGTTCAGATCTAAAGTTCAGAGTCTCGATTTTCTGGATTTGTTGGGCTGTTCTTATTAGATCTGTTGTCACAGTTCATAGAAATGAAATGATAGATTCCGAGTGTCTTCGTATGGTTGCTGTGTGATCTGGATGTTTTTGTTTGGAATTGTTGGGTTGTGATTGAAAACATAGATTTGATCTATGTTTTACAACATTTTGCTTCAGATCTGAGGCTCGACAAATAAAGAATATACTGCTAGTGATTTTGTCATATTTATTGATCTTTTATACTCGTTCTAATATCCTCTGTGAATTGCAACATGTGTTTATACAAACCGTTTTCATTATATCTCAATCGTCTAACAGAATTGCATTTCATTTTCTGAACTTTTTCCTATAAGTACTTACATTTCATTGCTCTGACTGCTTATGTATTATTATGTTATAATCTCTCTCTCTCTTTCTTCTTGAACTAAGATTTTGGTATCCCTGTTCTTCAATTGCATCTTTGTTGATTATAGTTTAAAGTAGCCGATAGATCTTGTATATTCACGTAGTAGGTAGTTTATTTAGCTTAAAATCTCTGGTTTTGAACTCGAAGTTCACTCTTAATGGTCTTTTGGTTCTTTCTGTTAACAGTTTGATAACTTGTATGGATGCCGCCACTCACTCCCTGATGGTCTGATGAGAGCCACTGATGTTATGATTGCCGGCAAGGTTGCAGTTGTCTGTGGTTATGGTGATGTCGGCAAGGGCTGTGCAGCTGCCATGAAGCAAGCAGGAGCCCGTGTGATCGTGACCGAGATTGATCCAATTTGTGCGCTTCAGGCTCTTATGGAGGGCCTCCAAGTTCTAACCCTTGAAGACGTGGTATCAGAAGCTGATATCTTTGTCACCACCACTGGTAACAAGGACATCATCATGCTGGAACACATGAGAAAGATGAAGAACAATGCCATTGTCTGCAACATTGGCCACTTTGATAATGAAATCGACATGCTTGGGCTTGAGACCTACCCGGGCGTGAAGAGAATCACAATTAAACCTCAAACAGACAGATGGGTTTTCCCTGACACCAAGTCCGGGATCATTGTCTTGGCCGAGGGGCGGCTCATGAACTTGGGTTGTGCTACAGGGCACCCCAGCTTTGTGATGTCTTGCTCTTTCACTAACCAAGTGATTGCCCAGCTTGAGCTGTGGAAGGAGAAGAGTACCGGCAAGTACGAGAAGAAGGTGTATGTTTTGCCCAAACACCTCGATGAGAAGGTTGCTGCACTTCACCTTGGGAAGCTTGGAGCTAAGCTCACCAAGCTCAGCAAGGAGCAGGCTGACTACATTAGTGTGCCCGTCGAGGGTCCTTACAAGCCTGCTCACTACAGGTACTGAGCAAAGAGAGTTCCGAAAACAGTATTTGAACGGCATGGTTGTTGTCTTTTACATTTTGATTTGTAGAATGGTAGTAGTTTAAATTTTATGATGGGAGGTGTGTTTGGTGGGTTGGAGGTTGAGAGGAAAGAAATGGATTCTGCTCTGGGAAGAAGAAGGCCAAATGGGTTCGAATAAGGTTTTGAGTACTAGGTTGTGTGGGATACATTTGAGTTGATGCAGTTAAGGTTGTTACTGCAATTGGGTATGATTTTATGTAACACAAAATGAAAAAGAAAATATTTTGGCTTTTATATATATATATATATATTTCCACATTATGTTGTTCTGTTGGTGGCGCCCCTGTGCTTGGCCGCCTCTGGAATTTGGTGTTAAATCTTTGGTACAGTTGTTCGGAACTTAGATAATGGTACAATAAATGTTGGATGGGATCAAGTACTGATGATAGTAGATACTGAAACATGCCACTGCACTTGAACCCTTGGACTTGGGAGGCTTAGATATTTTTCAAATTTAAAGCTTGAATGTGTTGTGCAAGTTCACAGTTCTTTTTAATGGTTAAGTATTGATCTGTTTTATGTCATCGATATGAAAATTACATGTAACAATAACTTTGGTTTGTATGAAGTGTAGTCGGACCTTGATTCCTGCTAAAACAATTTAATGTCTGAGATTATTCTGTGTGGGTTTTGGCATGTTACCCAACTACGAGGTGACTTCTAGTGGTAACAGCGACTATTTATTTTACCGGACATGATGCACTGAACAACAGAAAAATGTGGGTCCGTTTGATAATGCTGTTAGTTTTTATTTTTTGCTGTGCGTTTTTGTTGTGTGTTTTTACTGTGTTTTTTTGTTATTTGAAGATGAGCGTTTATAGGTTATTGTTATACCAATAATATTGACTAATGTTTTGATGAGGAAAAGTATATTCATTTTAGTGCTTTTAGTTTTTTTTTTTTCGAATTTTGTAAAAATCTAAAAAAAAATATATATATATTTAAACAAATGCTATCTTTTGTGTTTTTTTGAAAAAACAAATTAAAATTAAAAAAAAAAAAGAAGAACGTTACCAAACGGGACTAGCATTCGTTAAGTTATATATATATATATAATATATGTGTGTGTGTGTGTATCTATATAACCATCGTCGGTGTTTGTTTGTTTTGTATTTTTTTGGTACACGATTTATATATATATGTATGTGTGTGTGTGTGTGTGTGTGTGTGTGTGTGTATCCATATAATCATTGTTGGTGTTTGTTTGTTTTGTGTTTTTTGGTACACGAGAAAGATGTCTATGGCATTGGAACCCTAGCAAACCTAGATGTTTGAATTAGTCTCATGTTTAGCTTGTTAAAAGCATCTTTCAAAATGTTTTGTTATATAGCTAAATTTAGGTCAAATACATTTTAAAATTTATTAATCTTTTCAGGTTTGACTCAGTAACTTATATGCATTAAACAAAACCAAATTGTGTAATTCACTTAATTAAAACTTGTTTGAGATTAATTAAAAAGTTAAACAAAATTAACTTGAACGTATTTTGAAATTCATTAAATTTTTAAACCAACGTTGAATAACTCATTACTTGGCTATAGTTTACAGCCCCTAAATAGGTGTGTTAAAGTTAGATACTACTAATCTAAACATATTTTAAAACTGGTTAAATTTTCAAATTAAACTTGAACAATTTATTACTTGCCAGTTTACAGCCCCTAAATGGGTGTGTTACCCTCGTGCAATTACTTGAGATGTTTGTTCAAATTTCCTAGTCATTTCTCTTTTTTGTGGTGACAAGTGCTCAACCCAGTGCCAATGCTGTATGATTTCTCTCTGAAACCAAAAACGATTTTTAAGGAAATGGTAAGGAAAGCATACAAATTTGGCTATATTAGTTTGGTTTCAGACATGTGTTGACTCCATTCGGAAGTATCTGTGAATTGAAATGTCAAATGTAAAACAAATTGGCTTTTTCCCTAGATTCACTGCACAATCTAATAAAGCATGGCAAATCAATGTTCTTGTCATATTCCTTTCCTTCCCCTTTCTTTTTTTTTTTTGTCTCCTTTAGTTTCAATAGTCGCTAGGGCAAACTCATTTGTCCTAAAACTGCACCTCAATCGGTTTCAGTTCACTCTCACCTACCTGAAACGTCACTCTGTTTCTAGATATTGCCCTTGGAATTTGAATTTTATTACTATTGCCTTTGAAAAATAACTCTGCTAATTGGTTTGAACAGTGGCTCTTTTAACAACGCAAAAAAAAAAAAAAAAAAAAAAAGTTAGTAAAACAGGAGAAACAATGATAGTGCTCAAATTCCTGAAAATATTTGTTCCTGTTTGGCAAATGCATACTGAGAAAATCAAGTGAACTCCAGAATCCCTTTAAAGAAGAATCTGTCAAAATGCCATTGAGAAATGAAGTACTATTCTCTCACAATTCCAAACAGTAGCTCGGACTTCCAAAGAAAAATAAAAAAAGTGAAAAAAAAAAGGAAAAAGAATGTAACAAAAAACAGAAGTATGCTCTCACTACGTGCTCGTTTGGTTTGGCTTATAAGCTGACTTTTTTATTTAGTTTTTTTTACTTATAAGCAAAAAAATTGATATTTTGAAACCTTTTTGTTTTTTTTTTTTTGACTTTTCTACATATTTTATCTTGTTAAAAACAAAAAAATTAAAAAAATTTAATTTTTTTACTTATAAATCAAAAAAATAAAATTAAAAAAACTGCAAAAAAGTCAAACCAGGCTTTACATAGGAGGTAAAAAACAATCACAACACTAGAGTTTAAGAATCTGGATTTTGTCAATACAGTAGTTTGGGAAATTGTCAAATAACTCACAAGTTCGGTCAGAAATAGTTTAAAGCCAAATATTCTGTCCAAAGAGTTGGTGGAAGTAGGTAACAGACAGTGACATGAAAACTTGAAAGTAGCAGCCTCTCAGCTGCAAGGAAGCAGAATATAAAAAATGTTAAATAAAAAACCTACACATAGAATAATGCAACAAAAGACAGATTTTCAAGAAAAGGGCAGGGTGCCATTTATACCTCTCTTACACCCCCTCCTCTATAACTTATTGTATGTCTCACCGTTCGTAATACCCTACCCTCGTAGGATTACAGACTCGATTTACTGGCTTTATGCTTGTCAAATTTCAGGTTCATGGAGATCGAGAGAGTTATAATGGCATCTGTACATTTTTAATTAGATGTATAAAATAACTTTGAGAGATACGAATGAGATAACTCTTGACCTCCAATTAACCTGAAATTTTAACAAGCAAGCATGAAGTTCACAAAAATAAGTACGCAATCCAACGGTAAACTTTGATAACCTTGAATGAATAAGTAGATATTTCGATATAATTTGTAAGACATACGAAATGTTATGGAAGGTGTAATGCATAAAAACCAACTGGGCTGGCCTGCATTTGGGAGATTGGGAGTTCGAATCCCTCTCCTCCATATCCCTTTCCTAGCTTGGCCCTCCTTATAATTCTTTCAGGCGAACAAAAAAAAAGTGTAATGCATAAAAATTCTTACATACAAAAAGTTCAAAAGTTCTGTTTTTCGCATTGTTACTAATAGTTCAGCTGGTGAAGTTCTATTCAAACCACCTACCAGAGGCCTGGATTTAAATTTTCTTTAGAGTCATGAACAGCATTTTCACCTAATGACACCTTAATCAATGAAATTAAGTTTCTCTATATGGATTTTTAGTAGGTTCCCTATCTGATTGGGAAGCAGATTCACTTTTAAGCCACTGGATGAAAGGAAATCTAGGTTGCCAGAATTCGCATCTTGCGAAGGGATTGAACTATTAAAATAATAGCAATTTGTAATAATAATTCCTACAAATAAAATTGTCAATGGAAGAGATAAGCAAATACTTGTTGTCAATAAAAGATATAAGCAAATATCTATTGTCAATGTAAAAGATAAGCAAATACTAATTGTCAATGGAAGAATAAAATTATCAATGGAGAATATAAGGTTAGAAATCTTGTATTATTTATTTTATATGTATGTACACCTCTTGGCTTTTCTATAAAAGAGAGTTAACTCTTATACAAAGTTGCACCACAAAAAAAAAAAAAAAAAATACAAAGTCTTTCACTCTTTCTCAAAACTCTCTCTCTCTCTCTCTCTCTCTCTCTCTCTCAATTCCACCACCTTTGTACCTAATATTATTTTGATATCAGAGCCTAACTTTTTTCTTGTTCTCTCATTATCCTCCAATTTATGCTCATGGCAACAACCTCAAATACTACCTTCAACTATGCTCAAAATCTTATACCTATATTCGATGGCGAAAGCTACGATTATTGGAGTATTTAAATGAAAACCCTCTTCATTTCTCAAGATCTATGGGAAATAGTGAAAGGAAGGCTTTTCTGTACCTGAAAGTCAAGAAGTACTAAACTCCTAGACACAAGCCAAATAAAAGGAATGCAAGGAGAATGTAAGGAAAAATGCAAGAGGTTTACTCAACATTCAACAAGGGGTAAGTAAATATATTTTTCTTAGAATTATGAGTGCAAAGACTTTCAAAGAGGCACAAAAAATCTTAAAGGCCGAATTTCAAGGGTCTGAAAAAGTTATCTCCATAAAGCTTCAATCTTTATGGTGTGACTTTGACAATCTAGCTATGAAAGAAAGTGAGAGCATTCAACCATTTTTCACAAAAGTGGTTGAAATTGTTAACAAAATTATAAGCTATGGAGATACTATTTAAGAGAAAAAAAATAGTTGAAAAATTATTGAGAAGCTTGCTAAAGAAATTTAAGCATATTATTGCTGCAATAGAAAAATATAAAGATTTGTTCAAACTCACTCTTTATGAGCTCATAGGTTCTCTTGAAACCCATGAAAAAAGAATGGCAAGCTTTGTAAGAACAAATGTTGAGCAAGCATTCCAGTCAAAACTCAATGTTTCAGAAAAGAGGACCTCAGAAAATGAAAGAGGTGGCTCATTTCAACAACATTAACAAGGAAACAGGTGCCAAAACTTTGGCAACCGCAACTGAGGAAGAGGAAGGAAAAATTACCACCATCAAACAAATAGAGTTGGTAACCAGTAATCTAGCTCTATTTGTTTTGTTTGTAGTAAATCTAATCATCAACCAAGTGCAGAGTTCCAAATTATTCACAAAGAGATTGTTGGTATCAACAAAAAAATGAAAAGACTGAAGAAAATTTCTTTGAAAAAAATGACTCAATGCAGGTGTTCTATTCCTGCATGCGTATACATCATTAGGATGCGCTCAACACATGATACTTGGACAGTGGATCGATGCAGCAACCACATGACTGGGAATGACAAGTGCTTTGTCAAAATGGACAACCAGATCTCTTCCCAAGTCAAATTGGGAGATGAAAATTAGCATCTTGTCAAAGGCAAAGGAA
The DNA here is from genome assembly GCA_033060915.1 of Euryodendron excelsum. Lineage (NCBI taxonomy): Eukaryota > Viridiplantae > Streptophyta > Magnoliopsida > Ericales > Pentaphylacaceae > Euryodendron > Euryodendron excelsum. The sequence continues at coordinate 21,436,323 of CM065387.1, forward strand.
CCGTGGCAGTACAAACCATGGGAGGTAAAACCAAACTCATAAATGATGTTTTGTATATTCTTGGTTTGACTCAAAATTTACTGAGTGTTGGGCAATTAATTCAAAAAGGATACTCGGTGAACTTTAAAAGGGACAACTGCACAATTTGTGACAAAAATAATTTATTAGTGGCCAATGTAAAAATGGCACCAACCAAAATATTTTCCTTTAACATGGCATTGGATGAGAATTGTGCCTTAAAAGCTAACAAAACTGACGAATCTCTACTCTGGTATTGGAGATATGGACACTTAAACTACAAAAATTGCAGGGACAAAAAAATATGGTGATTGGATTACCTAAAATTGAAAAAGATGACAAAACTTGTGAATGATGTATTTATGAAAATTGCAGAAACTATCATTTTTCAAGACTGCTTGGCGAGCAAAAACTCCACTTGAATTGGTACATAAGGAAGTATTGTCTATTTTACGGTTCCAAGCACGTGGAACCTGTTTTAGGCCGTAAAGTGCTTTTCTCAGCCGATAGACCATATTTTTTTTTCCTTTTATCACGTAGCCTTGAGGCTATTTCACGTACACTTCTTCTAGCTCGCCATTTAGGAATGTTGATTTTACATCAAGCTGGTAGACTTGTAACTCCAGCTGTGCTGCGAGAGCTAGGACTATTCTAATTTTCTCCATTCGGGCAATAGGTGCAAATGTCTTGTTGAAATCTACTCTAAACTGTTGTGAGTAGCCTTTTGCTACAAGACGAGCTTTATGCTTTTGAATTGAGACATTTTCTTTGAACTTTGTTTTGAAGATCCATTTTAGTCCGACCATGTTTTTTTGCTTTGGAGGATCAACAAGTTCCTAAGTGTGATTTTTCACAATAGTGGTCATTTCTTCGTTCATTACTTTTTGCCAAATTTGATTTTTTGTTGTTTTTTTAAAATTCTGTGGCTCACAAGAAAATAATACAAAATTGTTAGAGTCATAAATTTCTCTTAATGAGCGTACCTTCCTGATTGGTGAATTTGGTTTGGAGTCACTAAAGCAATCTTTTGGTCATCTAAAAAACAGAAGATAGTGGCTCTCTCATCAGCTGAAGTGGAATATATTGTTGCCATTGACGCTGCTTGTGAAGCAGTTTGACTGCGAAGAATTATTACAGATTTGCAGCAAAAGCAAAAAGACCCCACAATCATTTACTGTAACAATATGTTTGCAATTGCTATGACTAAAAGCCCGGTATTTCATACCAGGACAAAGCACATTGAACTTCGTCATTACTACATAAGAAATTTTGTTGGCAAAGAAGAAATTCAAATGAATTTTGTCAACACCAATAAGCAACTCGTAGATATTTTTACCAAAGTAGCATTGGCAGAGAAATTACAACAGTTTAAGACACTGCCGTATTACAAATTAAGTGAGGTTGTTAAAATAATAGTAATTTATAATAATAATTCTTACAAACAAAATTGTTAATGAAAGAGATAAACAAATACTTATTGTCAATAGAAGAGATAAGCAAATACTAATTGTCAATAGAAGAATAAAATTGTCAATAAAAAAGATAAAATTAGAAATATTATATTATCTATTGTATATGTATGTACACCCCTTGACTTTTTTTTTATAAAAAAGAACCAATTTTTGTATGAAATTACACAAAAAAAAAAAAATATATACAAAATCTTTCACTCTTTCTCAAAGCACTTTTTTTTTTTCTCCCTCTCTCTCTTGATTACATCACTTTTGCACCCAACATAAACCCACTTAGAAGGAATGAATATTTCCTAGGTGTAGACAGTGAATTCGCCACAGAGCTTGATGGGAAGTTCGACGAACAAAGGGGTCCGAACTCGTCTCGCTAAGAGACCTATAAAAATGAGGCTGATGGAGAGGAGAGGAAACAAGTGAGAGAAAATGGAGAGAGGGGCAAGGCAGCCCGCATGTCTAATGATGTACTTGGTTTTTAGTCTTTTTTATTTGATTTTTTTTTACTTTTATATGTTAAAATAAATTAAAAAATTAAAAAAAATTTTAATCTTTTTATTTTAACTTAAAAGAATTGTACCAGATGTACCCTAAGTCTCCAAATCGGCAAATTCAATGGAACTGCAGTGGAAGAGAAACTCCCGAAGGAGAGAGAATTTATTAATACAGAGTGAAGACAAAGGATATCTGCTAGAGAGAAATATTTGTGGATAAGTCTCCACAAATCTGGAGTGGAGAGCAAGCAACGAAGGGCATTTATAGATGGGGTCACATGTGGGGCCTGTATACGTGAATGACAACCAATAATGTGGGGACACTCGTCTAAAGGAGATTCCTGTAACCGGGTGACATGGGTCCATGTCCAGTATTCTGTTTCTAATCCTATCCTCTCGATAAATCTCATTTAGCCTATAGTAGGTGCCTGCCTACACACATTACACTATCATGACCGTGGGGTCCACATGACATCATCACATAACTAACAGTCTCTCGTTACCCACAAAACCACAAGTGGCGGCTGCTTAAAATATGACCATCCACTCTAGGCAAGGAAAGAAAAGAGTTCTGTGATTGGCTTCGCAACCACCTTGCATTCCCGTTTCGAAGAGAGCAATAATATCATACAACTGATACTTGATTCAGAGTCACTGTTAAAACTATTGCATTAAAGATAATCAATTTGTTAGCAGCTTCCCAAAATAGAAAGGAAAAAAAAAAACAGCAGTTAATCTCATCAGGTCAGATTTGACGACCTAATGCTTCTTAAGGTAAGATTTGAGACCTTAGCAGTTTAAATGGGTTGAGGTTACCCTTATTACTGCAGCCAAAATACCTATAGAAAAACTTTCCGGAGCCGAGGCTGGGAGTCCGTGGCTTCAGTACTGGAAGAGATAGCATTTTGACTACAATTACTTAATGGTTACAGTGCAAGCTTAAACATGACTGAGATGAAAAGAAATGATTGGAAACTGTAGGTGACAGCCAACGGCCAACCCAACAGGTGAGGTTCAATTTATACAAATTAAAGTTGGATTGTTTGGCGGCCCAACTCAAAGTTGAGAGATGGTCCGGCCCAAGCCGCCGACCTCCTTCCCATTATGGTTCAAACCGCGAAAGGTGAGCCCAAACCGCTAGTAGTTTTCGAGCATTAAATACAAAGTTGACTAGCATTAAATGTGCGAGCAGCTTCCCACGCGACGTCGATGTGCATGTCCAGTTAGCCGGAATCTTCGGTGATGGTGAGCTAGGCCCTGCAAGCGGTCAGGCGGCGTCAATGATAATGTCTACCCAATAGGCCATGAGGGCCTGCTGGTAGGCCAAGGCCAAACATATTCCATCGATTACGCTATAAATACTCAAGATATCGAGAGCCAAGTATGGACAACTAATTCCAAGTATACACAATTTTTATTCATTTCAAGTCTCGATTAAGCTTGCTAACTTAATCGTCAGAGTGTGATCGGCCCACCAAAAGTCGACCCATTCTAACCTTCCTTTCTTGCAGGGAGTTTGGACTCATCCACGTGGGCATGAGAGTTCGACCCAGTCTTATCAAAAAATTTCACTTACAATTGACGCCGTCTGTAGGAAGATTTAGAAAAACCATGAGTCTGAATGACCGAAGAGGAAGAAGAGAGAACCACGATGGGAGATGTAGCAGAGCCTCCTCCAGTAGATCGGCAATGAGGAAAAACACTAAGGTTGAAAATACAGACACCTGCTGAAAGCTACCAGGAAACACCAAACAAAATGCAGAGGAATACGAACTGTATCAAGGATAGAAACTTTCGCAGAAATCACCATCAGAATCTTGCCCCATCACCCTCCAGTGGGTAAGTCCCAAGTGAAGACACACTTCGTGCGGCGGAGAGGAAAATTCATCGACGTGGCGAAGAGATTACCTAACTCACCTCATGAGAGAGGCATTCTCTGGAAGGAATGGGCGTGGGAGAGAAAGGTCCCCTAACCAAGCGCGAATTACTGGCCGCAGGAACAATCCAACACCGCGGGTAAGAGGGAGCTACACCTCTAGTATCAGGCATTATGACAACAGGTAAACAGATTGGCGGAGTGGTAGAAGTGAAACCCCGCCAAATGACGAGCATGTGGAGGGCGATCAACAGAAAAAAGACTGGGATAAGTGGTACAACGAGAAATAGGAGGATATGAAGCAACAAACTAAGGAACGCACCGCCCACGACTTGGTGAAAAAGGCCCTAGACCAAATCACATCCTCGCCATTCACAGAGGAGATCGAGTCCCACCAAATTCCTCAAAAATTCACCCCACCAAAGTTCACTCCGTATAATGGGAAGACCGACCCGATTAACCATGTTCGGCATTACAAACAGCTAATGGTAGTATGATGTAGAGACCAAATGTTGATGTGCCAAATCTTTCCCTCAAGTGTGGGAAGTGTGGCCTTACGATGGTTCGATAAGTTACCATCTCAATCCATGTCAAGCTGGAGGCAACTTGCCGAGCTGTTCACTGCCCGTTTCATAGCAAATAGCCTGCAGCTAAAGGAGGTTGATTTCCTACTGACCCTACAGAAGGAAGAGGGGGAAGGATTGCGATCGTACGCATGACGCTACTGGGAGGCTTACAACGAAATTGATGAGTGCAGCGAGCAATTGGCTGTGACTTAGTTCAAAATCGGCCTGCCCAGAGAGCATCGGTTGCGGCAGTCCTTGATGAAGAAGCCGGCCCTTACCATACATGAATTGATGTTAAGAATCGAGCGCTATGCGTGATTGGATGAAGATATGCCCCATCCAAGTTCGACAAATGTCGGCATTGTTGCCGACAAAAAAAACAAGAAGGATGCCAAGAAACCTCGATCAGAAGATACCAATCGGGGAAAAAAGGTGAACAAGGGGGTCTATACAGTCTTTAAGGACCCCATCTATAAAATCTTACCCCAGATCTGTGACAAGCCATTTTTCAAATGGCCACCAAAGCTAGGAGGGGACCTAGCAACCCGAGATCAGAAGAGATTCTGTTCCTACCACAGCTAGAAGGGACACAAAACAGAGTAATGTCGGCATCTCAAAACCGTTTTGGAAGACTTGGCCAAAGCTGGCCACCTGGACCAATTCATTGATTGGGAAAAAAAGAAAAATGAGTCCAAGCAATCGCGGGTGGAGGACACAGCCCAGAAGGAGATAGAAGTAAGACCTGTTTGAGTAGTCAATGTATTGTACGGTTCGGCTACGTTAGGAACCGTCGATCCACATAGATACCGGGCCAAGATACAGAAGGTTGCACACTTAAGGGAAGTAATGCAAATACAACCACCAAGCAAGAAAGTCAAGGTCGGCTAACGCCATACGTCCATTACCTTCACCGATGAAGATCTTGTAAGGGTATAGACTCCACATAATGACGCCTTGGTTGTAACACTGAGAATGACGGATTGTGACGTGAAAAGATTGCTCATTGACCAAAGAAGTTCATCCGAAATCATGTACTACAGCCTATTCAAGAAACTGGAACTTAAGGAGTCCGACCTCCAGCCATCACTCAACCCACTGGTCGGATTCAGCTCAGTTCCAGTTTGGCCCATGGGGAAGGTAACGGTTCCAGTAACTACCGGAGGAATCACATTGCAAATAGAATTCCTAGTAGTTAACGTGCCCTCCCCCTACAATGCCATCATGGGACGAACCTAGTTACACCTCACGAAGGCCATTCCTTCGTCCTACCATCAACTGATCCGATTTTTGACCCTTGGTGGAGTAGGGGAGATAAGAGGAGGCCAAGTAGTTGCCAAGTTGTTGCCAAACAGTGCATCCTAACAACGTGCACAACCAAGATAAAGGCTGAGAATGTGCAAATGATGGAGTTGCACAAAGACACCCCAACCATCGACGATATGGGACAGACACTTGAGAAAAAAGTCATGGAGGACCTAAAAAAGATATACATTGATCAATAAGGAGATAAGTACTTTGTCATCGGCACCTCTTTGTCCAAATGGGAGGAACAATCCTTGATCGAGTTATTGACAAGTTTCCTGGAAGTGTTCACTTGGACACCTTATGACATGCCTGGGATTGATGCCGATGTTGCTTTTCATTGGCTTAATGTTGACCCAAAGTGCCGACTTGTGGTCCAAAAAGGGAGAATGGTGGCAACCCAGCATGTAGACGCTGTTGTAGAAGAAACGGAGAAGCTTTTAGAGCCGGGGTGATTCGGGAGATCAACTACCCAGGCTGGCTGTCAAACACAATGGTGGTGAAAAAGAAAGATGGTAAGTGGAGGGTCTGTGTGGACTTCACTGATCTCAACAAAGCATGCCCCAAAGACCCATTCCCCCTCCCCAAAATCGACTAGCTCGTGGATGCAACAACTGGCTTCGGGAGAATGAGTTTCTTGGATGCTTACCGAGGGTACCACCAGATTCCCCTCCACCTTAACGACCAAGAGAAAACAACCTTCATCACTTCAAGGGGTATCTACTGCTACAAGGTTATGCCATTTGGTCTGAAGAACGTCGGGGCCACACACCAACGGTTGGTCACAAAGATGTTCAAAAAGTAGCTCGACGGTACCGTCGAGGTCTACATCGACGACATGGTGGTAAAAAGTAAACTCGGCGACTCTCATCAAGCAGACCTACAAGAGGTACTCCGCATCCTGAAGGAGTACAAAATGAGGCTAAATGCTTCAAAATGCGTCTTTGGAGTCAGCTCGGGCAAATTTCTGGGGTTCTTGGTTACACATCGAGGCATTGAGGTCGATCCGAGATAGATCAGTGTGATCTAGAGTGTTCAAGCCCCGAAAAATGCCAAAGAGGTACAAAAGATGACTGGTACGACTGCAACACTCAACAGGTTCATCAGCTGATAATCAGACAGACGCTGACCATTCTTCCAGCTTCTTAAGAAACAAGAACAATTCAAATGGACTGCAGAATGTGACTTAGCCCTCAGTGATCTGAAGAATTACTTGACCCAACCACCCTTGCTTTCCACCCCACTCCAGCATGAGAAACTCTTCCTCTACCTTACGGTGTCGGAACATGCAAACAGCGCCGTCCTACTCAGGCAACAAGATCGGCAATAGTTGCCTGTCTACTATGTCAGCAAAACACTCCTCGGAGCAGAGAGCCGATATTTACCCCTCAAAAAATTAGCGCTCGCACTAGCAATAGCATTTCGTAAGTTGGTGCATTACTTCTGGGTTCACACCATCAACGTCCTCACAGACCACCAGCTCAAATCTCTTCTCAGAAAGGGCGACTTCTCTGGAAGGTTGGCAAAATGGGCCATGGAATTAAGGGAGTTCGATATCAAGTTCCAACCCAGATCGGCCGTGAAAGGGCAGGTCCTTGCAGATTTCATTGCCGATTTCTTCGCTGAATTGCCACTGGAGACCGACCAGGTCCCTGCCCAACCACACAAAAACCTTCCTCTGGATCTTTGGGAAAAAAGTGATCATTGGTAACTCTACGTCGATGGAACTTCCAATGACCGTGGGGCAGGATCGGGTATATTGCTCATTACACCAGACGGTTTAACCATCGAACAAGCCATCAAGCTCGAGTTTGCTGCCTCCAACAATGAGTCTGAATACGAGGCCTTGCTCGCCAGAATACGCCGAGCTATCGAACTCAGAATTCCTGGGATCGTCATTTATTCGGACTCCCTGCTTGTTGTCAACCAGATTACGGGAGAATACGCAGTAAAGAATGACAGAATGACGCAGTACCTAGCTAAAGCAAAGGAACTGCTCGGCCAATTCAACAGTTACAAGCTTCAACAGATCAGCCAGGACAACAACTCACATGCGGATGCTCTGGCAACATTGGCAACGGCCCTAAAGGCTGGGTCAAAAAGGACAATCAACGTGGAAACCCTGGCCAAGCCTAGTATCTTTTAGGAGTAAGAGCAAGCCCTGGCTGTAGAACAGTTGGGACCATGCTGAATGGACCCAATTATCTCCGACCTCGACAAAGACGAATTGCCAGAGGACAAGAATGAAGCTTGGCAAATCAAACACGCAGTTCTCAGATATTGGCTGTCACCAAGTAAGGAGCTTTACAGATGTTCCTTCACGGGTCCATACTTGCACTGCGTCCATTCAGACAAAGTGCAAGGCGTCCTGTTCGAAATCCATGAAGGAATATGTGGAAGCCACGTCGGCGGAAGATCGGTAGCATATCGAGCTATCTCACAAGGATACTGGTGGCCCTACATGCAGAAAGATGCAGCCTAGTACGTCCTCAAGTGTGACAAGTGTCAGAGGTACTCTCCCATCATCCACCAACCAGCTGAAGATCTCACAACCATTACTAGTCCACGGCCTTTCGCTCAGTGGGGACTGGACATAATCGGACCTTTGCCCCGAGCTCCGGGCAATAAAAGGTTCTTCATCGTGACGACTGACTACTTCACTAAATGGGTAGAGACAGAGCCTTTGTTAACCATTAGAGAGGTCGACACTAAAAGGTTTGCATGGAAAAGCATAGTGACAAGGTTTGGGGTACCTCGCGCCATTGTTTCGAATAACGGCACCCAGTTCGATGACAACATGTTCAGATCATTTTGTGAAGGGCTTGGGATCAAGAATTCTTACTTGACACCTGCCTATCCTCAATGCAATGGGCAGGCCGAGATTTCGAACAAAACCATGCTTAACAGAATTAAAAAGCGGCTGGAAAGAGCCAAAGGGAAGTGGACGGAGAAGCTACCCAACGTTCTGTGGTCCTATAGAACAACCTCAAGGAGGTCCATCAGCAAATCCCATTCTCTCTGGCATACGGGGTGGAGGCGGTCATACCTTTGGAGGTAGGGCTACCAACCTTAAGATCGGCAGCCTTCAACACAGGGCTCAAAGATTAGACGCTGGCAAAGGATCTGGATCTCATTGAAGAAAAAAGGGAAGCCGCCTTGATCAGACTCACTGAATATCAGCGACAGTTAAGACGGTCCTACAACAAACGAGTTCGTCTAAGAAACTTCGCTCCAAGTGACCTAGTTTTACGAAAAGTATTGGGGGCAACTAAGAACACAACAGATGGAAAGCTCGGCCCCAATTGGGAGGGCCCCTACAGAGTGACATCCCAGGTCGGCATTGGCGCGTACCGGTTGGAGACTGTTGAAGAGGGAAGACAGTTGCCTCAACCCTGGAATGCGAATAACTTGAAGAAATTCTACTAGTAGTGCAGAGTCCCATATGATGTAACAACTCAACAAATGTGTAGGGCTTTTATGAGATAAATGAAAAATGAAGTTGTTCAAACAAACCTACTTTGAGCACTCTGGGAATTCACAAAAACCAAGTGTAAAAACTTGGTCCTGTCCAAAATTAGATAGGTCGGCCAAAGAAGGCCATAAAAACCAAGTGTAAAAACTTGGTCCTGTCCAAGTTGGACAGGTCGGCCAAAGAAGGCCACAAAAACCAAGTGTTAAAACTTGTTCCTGTCCAAGTTGGATAAGTCGGCCAAAGAAGGCTACAAAAACCAAGTGTTAAAGCTTGGTCTTGTTTAAACTGGACAGGTCGGCCAAAGAAGGCCACAAAAACCAAGTGTTAAAGCTTGGTCCTGTCCAAACTAGACAGGTCGGCCAAAGAAGGCCATAGAAACCAAGTGTAAAAACTTGGTTCTGTCCAAATTGGACAAGTCGGCTAAAGAAGGCCACAAAAACCAAGTGTTAAAGCTTGGTCCTGTCTAAACTGGACAGGTTGGCCAAAGAAGGCCACAAAAGACAAAGTGCAAAGCTTGGTCCTGTCCAAGTTGGACAGGCCGGCCAAAGAAGGAAATTATACAACAACATGAATTTAAAAAACAGCCAGGCAGATTCAGGGGTGGATAGTGTCGAGATAAGAGTCGAAACAAGCTTTTCATTAAAAATAGGCATTGATGGTTACAAAAAAAAAAGAAGAAGCTATAATCACTATGCCGACTTATCCCCCGGCTGCACAAATGTCTCAGCCGAGCAGTCTACAGTCTCTTTTGTACCCTTGGACTATTCGGCAGTAGCTTTCCCCTTCTTAGCAACAGCCTCTAGAGCGAGTTGTCTTTGATGCTCGACGTTGGTGATCACTTTCTTTGGGTCCACAATGCCGTCTTCAGTGGTATCAAAGTAATCCAGGTATAAAAGCCAAATATCAGCGGACTTGTCCACCCTGGCGACATGAAGCGCGCCGCTCCAACCTTGTCGAAATATGACGCAGCTCAGATCCGCCATCTCGATGGCCAGACGATTGGCCCCCCTGTCTTCACCTCTCTTCAATATCTCCTCCTCATCGGCCTTCAGCTTGGCCGCTTCAGTTTGAAGTGCCTCGACCTCCACATTGGCCTTGTACAGGTCCAGGGACTACACATCGAATTTCTTTTGGAGGTCGGTCACTTCCTTATCTTTCCTTTTGAAATTCGCCTTCATTAACGTAAGTTTGGCAGAAGCCTGTTCGGCCTGCTTCTTAAAGGTGGTCCGATCTTTATTGGCGTTGATCCACTCCTCCTTTAAGCGACCATGTTCTTCTATGAGATCATGGTGCCCCTCGACAAGTTTCTGGAAGCAGGTCAACACCTCCAAGGAGTTCAGGCAACCCTACATCAAAAAGGGAAGTTTGTGTTAAAACAAGTGTTTAGAAAAATCTTTAAACAGATTCAAAGGCAGTGCCGACTTACCAGCAGTGAATCATGGAAGGTGCCCATGAAGACGACTACGTCGCTTGCCTCACCCAACTTGGCCATATCCTTTTTCTTTAGAACACTCTTCATAACGCTAAAAGCTACCTCGGCCTGATCGATCATCGAATCCGCCATAGTTAGAGGTCGGCCTAAAATATCTGGCGTGATGTTTACGGTCTCGCCGACCTCCTCCACTACGCCTTTTCCTATCAGCTTCTTCAGTGCTGAAGGCGGCGCGGTAACCTTTGGGCCCTTTTTATTTTGCTGCCGAGTCTCTGGCCCCTTTTCAACAGGAATGGCTTCCTCCACAGGAGCAGTCACCAGTTCAGCAGATGAAGGTTCGGTGGAAGTTGTGGCAGCCATTTTTAGTGGCTTACCAGCAGCAGCAAACATCCTCTCCCTCAAACTCATACTGTCTTCCTGGTTGAGGGATGGGGTGGACTCTTGTCTTTTGACTGGAAGTTTAACTCGACGGTCCGGGACCGTAAGTGGCGATGAACTAAAGGCTGAATTGTTTGACTTTGACCGCGTTTCGCACAGTTCTTCGACAATGGGCTCCAACGAAGGAGCAACTGCAACCGTCACCCCAGTAGAGCTACGAGCCCTATCAACTGCAATGCCGACAGGAATCTCCTTGAAATCTCCCTCAGCACCTTCCTTCGCCAATCTCGCGAGAACACTCTGAGGGACACCCGTATTGGCGGTAAAAGTTGAATACCAAAGCAGGTAGGCGAGCAAAACGTGCACAGTCCGAGCGACGTGCCTCAAACTACCTTTACCAAGATAGTCCAAAACCTTTTTCAGATCAGCAAAGTTGACGAGCCAGTTGCGTGCTTTCGACCGCTTCTCCTTTTTCCTACAAAAATGCCACAATTAGATTCGGATCTATATCAGAAATTAAGTAGCACACAGTATAAGAGGTTGGCATCAAACCTATTTCAAGGAGAACTCTAAAGCATCGAATCGCCGGCCTTTCTTCCTCAAGAATGTTGCTGAACTCCCAGGGCCTGGTTACCCAAACCCTAACATCGTCAACACCCTTCCCTGAGGAAGGCATACACTTCACTAACTCTAAAGACTTGTCTATGGCTTGGAGATAGACTTTGTAACTCCCCCCGACCTTACAAAGCGAGTAGCAATAATCCAGTTTGGTAAGCCCTAGGTTCACACCTAGGTGCCAATTAATCTCAAGCATACCAAAGATGATCCTATAAACGTTCGACGACAACTGGGAGACCTTATTCTTTACTATAAACTTATGAAGAAAATGATTAAGGGGAAACCTAAGTTCCCCTTCCACGATAGCGATGATTGGGAACGACCCTCCCTTTTCGGTCTCTCCCATACGGTGGTCCTCGGGATCGACTAGCTCTAAGCTGATCTCATCCGGGATGTCGAACCTAGCTCTAAATGCGGCAATAGTGGTCGGACCATCTAGCATTCTTCAAAGACGAGATGCCATTAGGGGACAACCGTCGAAGCACAAAGAAACAAAGAGAAGAGCGAAAGAAGTGTGAGCTCGAAAACACTTATAGTGGTGGGTGTCAAGACAGCTGACGCACACGCTAGACAAAAAGGCAAGGGAAAACCAAGTGCTTTTTACTAAACAGGGCGTCACCCTTTTATATACATCAAAGCCGTCGGTTGGTGCATGGAAAAACGATAGCAATCATGACGCTCTACCGAAACGTCGCATCGGCTATCGATTCGATGACACCCCATCAATGAATCTTTTAAAATCCCCACCATCCGCGTGGCCGGGTGACCATTACAGCCCTTGGCCGTTTTGGAAGTCAAAACGACACAAAGGCTGGGGGGCAATTGTGGGGGAATAGCCCACGGCCCAACCCAACGGGTGAGGTCTAATTTACACAAATTAAAGTTGGGTTGCTTGGCAGCCCAACTCAGAGTTGATGCACGGTCCGGCCCAAGCCGTCGACCTTTTTCCCATCACGACCCAAACAGCAAAAGGCGAGCCCAAACTGCTAGCGGTCTTCGAGTATTAAATGTAGAGTTAACCCATATTAAATACGCGAGCGGCTTCCCACGGGACGTCAACGTGCACGTCCGGTCAGCTGGAATCCCTAGCGACGGTGAGCCAGACCCTGCAAGCGGTGAGGCGGCGTCAATGATGATGCCTACCCAACAGGCCTACCCAACAGGCCATGAGGGCCTGCTGGTAGGCTAATGCCAAATTTACTCCATCGATCACGCTATAAATACCCAAGACATCGAGAGTCAGGTATGGACAACTAACTCCAAGTATACACAGCTTTTATTCATTTCAGGTCTCGATTAAGCTTGCTAACTTAATCGTCGGAGTGTGATGGGCCCACCAAGGGTCGACCCATTCTAATCTTCCTTTCTTGCAGGGAGTTTAGACTCAATCACGTGGGCTTGAGAGTTCGGCCCAGTCTTCTCAAAAAATTCCACTTACAGAAACCATGATGAATATATGATGATGTCAAAGTTAACTAAAGAATCATAATGGGCAAAGAAAGCAATGTAAACACAATAGGCCAAAAAAAAGAAGAGAGTATGAAATTCTTATTGAACTTGAAATGTAAGATCGATGACAAGTTAACATGGTTAGGTATTGTGAGATTTCAGTAAAGTGAGGATGGTGATTCAGAACTCCTCGAAACTGGGATCCCAGAACTTTTTAATTATTTTCGTTAAGGAAATGGGATTTATAAGATGCAATATTCCCATTTTGGATCAGTGTTACCACTACTAAAAAAAGGACCTTTTGCCTCGAAAGTTTTTGCGACGGCTCTTTTATCGTGGCAAAAAATGTTTTTTGCAACGGCACGAAGGCCATGACAAATATCCGACGCAAATGGTTATTTGCGACGGTAATTTGCCACGGGAGATTTATGGTGACATAAAAATAGTTTTTGTCTCAAGTATTTGCGACGGCAAATTTGCCATCGCAAAAGATGTTTCCAGCGACAGACACTTGTGACGGCATCGTATGCCGTCGCAAATAGTTTTAATCAAAACGACATCGTTTTGGATTTAAGAAAAAAGGAATATTTAAAACGGCGTAGTTTTGATTCGGCGGGCTTCTTTCTTTCAATTTTCCTCTTTCTTGCTCAAAACCCTAGCCTATCTGCTATCTCTCTATGCGCCGCTCTCTCCCCACTACCCACCTCCTCTTCCGCTGCACAAACCTACAAGAACGAAGGGTAAAGCAGCAAGCACCTCCCTTGCCGCTACACCAACGGGCGCTCGACCATTGCTGCAAGAACCAGGTTAGTCCCTCTTTCTCTCTCATTAGTTTATCTCACTTTGGCAAAGAAACACTGAGGAGACCGAGCATCCCTAGAATAGACATTTTCCTTTGCTAAACCGGTACAATTCATGGCTTTGAGGCCTGTACCAAGCTGGATTTGTGCCAATAACTCTCGTACACAATTGGGTGTTGCGGATTTGGGTCTAGGCCTTCTAGGTCTGATGCGAATTTGAGGTCCGATCGCAACAGGTTTAAAAAATGGGAGTGTTTTGGGGCGGGGGGCGTTGGCTCAAAGGGCAGCAACGCCTGTTGAAGATGAGAATCCACTGGCGCCTGGATCGGACTCACCTGGTGGGAATGATTAGACCCAGATCATTGAATCCAGGGGGTTTCATAAAGATTTGAACTCTCTTCCAAGTGAGTTAATTCATTCAGAGTTCTTGAACGTTGTACCCATTATTGTTCATGCTTTTTGTGATTGTAATTTGTATATTAGGTAATTGCCATTCAGGTGCTCAAAAAGATTGGGTTTTTTGTTGATGAGTGACAGATTGAGCCTGAAAAATTCTGAATCCCAAATCATTTTCACTTTCAGGGCAGACATTGGTTTTTGTATTGATTTATAATGCTTATGGATTTCTAGCTTGTACTGTTGTTTAGGTTCATTTTATGCTGCTTGAGATTGTGTTACTTTTTTAATGATTGAGGCTTTCCAATTAAGAGCTCATTTCTATTTGGGTTGTAAGGCTTTTCGGTTTTTGGAAACCCACTTCTACTTCGCTATTTGTGCATCCAACATAGTGGACAATCATGGGCATGCATATGGCACATTCTAGATTTAGAAAGTATGAATTTGTCATTTTCTTCATGTTTTAGAGAATTTAATGGTGTCGAGAAATAAATTGTCGTGCGATGGCTTTCCATATTTGAATCTGAGGATTGTCACTTCATTGATTTTACAATCAATAATAATACCGTCTATATGAGTAAAAATTGAATATGTACTTTTGTTGTTGTTACGCTGTATCATCATTGCCTATCCGTATTATGTTGGTTATGATGCATCTTTCGATAACATCAAGACAAAATTTTAAACACTGCAAAATGCATTTACCATTTTGCTTTAGTGACTATTCTTTCTAGATATGCTCTATATCCTGTCTTTTTGTTTGTGTACCATTTTATAGTTTTAAGATTATGCATAAATGCAGGACCCTTATCTGCCACTGATCTTTCTTCTTCTCCTAGTAATGGTTCTTTCTCATGCAATCTGGATGTTTGGATGGTGTCGAGGATACTTTGAGGCTTGTTCCAATTATTTGGGGGTGTTGGTTATGTTTCTAGCTTTGTTTCGTCTGTTGTTTGGAGGTTGGTTTTAGGGGCAGCTTCTGGTTTGAAGGTGTTACTATTGCCACTATTTTTTTGACCTTGTTTTGCTGCTGCTTATTTAAGCTGGAGCAGCTTAATTAGAGTTTTATTGCTGCTGGTGTTCAGTTTGGTTGGGTCTCATCTATTAATGGAATTTGCAGTGGGTGTGGTTTTATTTTATTGTTCCATTCCATTCCAAATTTAAACTACCCTAAACAAAGAGGAGAATTGAAATAGCTATTCCATTCTTACATTATTCGACCTTAACCAAATAATGGAGTGGGGAATAAATATTTCATTCCATTCTTGCATACCAAATGTGACTAGTATTAAGTCATATTTTAGGAAAAGTTGATATGTTCGTTGTAGTATTAACTTCTGGGACTAGTATTAAGTCATGGTAGTTTTACTCATCTAAATTTTAATAGAGAAACAAAAATGCTACTTGATGAACTCTAATATACTCTTAATATTTTGCTGCAGGGCTATTTTTTAGTTTGGTCATGCTGTGAAGATATTCAGCTGAAATACTCTGTTAGGTTGCCCTACAGCTTGCGTGAATTTGCTAATGGTGTGTATTAGTTTGTGAGAAGTTTTCATCAGGCTTCCTTTCTTGATGTTTATTTTCACACAATGACTATCAGCATATATTTCAGCAGAGCAGCTTCTTGACTGAATTGAAATCCAATATACTTTTCCTGATGACAGATATGGACTCTCTCTCTCTCTCTCTAGCACGTTAAGAACATTTATGTATGCTACTCCAGAACCAAGACAAGTTGATAGTCATGCTTTTACTTTCTTAGAGAAAAAGGAAATGATGACATATGGGGACAAATGAAACGGTCGCTGGATTCTCGGTTTGGGAATTATAGCATTTTTCTAATACTATAACACTTTTAAGTTTTAAAGTTCAAGTTTCGGCATTTTGAGGCCCAAAATCCACGAACGGTCTAGAAACGGCATGAAACTTGGCACGTAGCACAGTTTAGGCAATGATGATGTGTGGGGACAAACGGCACGGTCGCCGGATTCTCGGTTTGAGAATTATAGCATTTTTTCTAATATTATGACACTTTAAGTTTTAAAATTTAAGTTTTATCATTTTGGGGTCCAAAATTCACGAACGGTCTAGGAACGGCATAAAATTTGGCATCTGGCACGGTTTAGGCAATGATGATGTGTGGGAACAAACAGCACGATCTTCGAATTCTCGGTTTGGGAATTATAATATTTTTTCTAATATTATAACACTTTAAGTTTTAAAGTTTAATTTCGTCGTTTTGGGGCCCAAAATCCACGAATGGTCTAGGAACGGTCTCGGCACATAGCATAGTTTAGGCAATGATGACATGTGGGAACAAACGGCACGGTCGCCGGATTCTCGGTTTGGGATTTATAGCATTTTTTTCTAATATTATAATATTTTAAGTTTTAAAGTTCAAGTTTCGTCGTTTTAGGGCCCAAAATCCATGAACGGTCTAGGAACGCTGTGAAATTTGGCACGTAGCACGGTTTAGGCAATGATGACGTGTGGGGACAAAAGGCACAGTCGCTGGATTCCCGGTTTGGGAATTATAGTATTTTTCCTAATATTATCACACTTTAAGTTTTAAAGTTCAAGTTTCGACGTTTTTGACCCAAAATCCACGAACGGTCTAGGAGCGGCGTGAAACTTGACACGTAGTATGATTTAGGCAATGATGACGTGTGGTGATAAATGGCACGGTCGCCAGAGTAATTTAGTTTCCTTTGGACACTTTAATATTTAAAGTTTGATTTATTTTACACAACTTATTCAAATATTGTACTTATGATTGTAGGGTGGTATAAAAGTAAGTTTGCTTAGTGTGGGGCTTCCAAAACTCAAAGTGGCAGAGGGACTGCTTATAAGTATGGACCCATTCACAGAATTGGATGGTGAACCTTTAGGTCCAAACTTCTACAAAGTGTTTGTTCAAATTGCGAGAAAGCCTAACGCTCTTTTAGAAAGACCACGCAATGGCATTGAAACTGTGGGAGAATCGATTGACTAATACGTTGCATGGAAATCTGTTGATGTAAATTATAATTTTTTTTTATGGTTTTATTAATGATATGATATTGCATATATGTTGCCTATATCAATTATGTTGGTAATTGTTTTATTTTTGTTTTTTTAGGTTATTGAAAAGGATTAGGTCTGTCATGATGATCGGGATTGAAGAGGCTGTTAATGTTTTGTTTCGTTTTGTATTTTGAATTACTGGAGGTTTGGGTACACTTGGATGTTGGAGTTTCACATTTTAGGAAAATTTTGTTACATATATTTGAACTTTAATTATTATGTTACAGAAAAACTATAATTCTAATATTTGTAATATTTTTTGTAGATATGGATTATGAAATTTGGTGAATGAATGTTTTTTTGAGTGAATGAATTAGTTATATTATTTTATGTGTAAACAGGAATTTGATGAATGAATATTTTTTATTAATTATTTTATGTGTATACAGGATTTTGAGAGAATTAAAAAAATATTAAATTTAATATAATTTAATAAATTTGTTTTTCACTTTTTGCGACGGCAGGTTAGTTTTTACGACGGCAAAGACTGTAGCAAAAGTTTGATAATTACCTACATATTTGTTATGACAATTCATATGTGTCACTAATAACATGCTTTTGCAACGGCATTATTTTTATTTGCAACGGCACAATATCGTCGCTAATATAATGGAATCGTGCGTCACCCACTTCTGACGGTTGATGCCGTCGCAAATAAGGCTATTTGCGACGGATAATGGCGACAGCACTCGCCCGTTGCAAGAATATAGTCTGCCACGGAGTATTTGCGACGGTGATGATGCCGTTGCAAAAGGTAATCTCCCGTCGCACAAACCGTCGCAAAAACTTTTTGCGGCGCCATTTAAAGCGTCGCCCTATTTGCTGTCGCAAAGCCGTCGTAAAAGCTCTTTTGCGACGGCATTCTCTCTTTTGCGACGGCATTCTTCCGTCACAAAAGCCCAATTTTTTAGTAGTGTACCCAACAAAAAAAATAAAAAAGGAGCGGTGTTGCCAATGACAATATTCATGCTTGCTAATGCACTTAGTGTTGATCAATGTTCTAAAGAATGCCATTAAAACAAATCTAACTTCAGTAAATATGATGATTCACTAAAGAAATTCTTAAATACACCATCAGCAACAGACCAAATTTCAGTTTGTTTTAATCAAAATCAAGTCAAGGCTATGTTGCTGCTATAGTCACACCACCAAGTTTGTACAATTTGATTGCAGAATGACCATCAATCTAATATAGGACTAGCTACAGAAGAGTTTTATTGTTTATTTTGTTGAGTAGTTAGAGAAGATATAATGAAACCTAAAAAGTACGGGGACAGACATGACACGACACAAGACATACATGGTCGACACTCTGATTTAAAAAAACATACAATTATATAGGACAACACGGTAGGGATACAACAAAAGTATATATCTGATATATTTTTATGTCATATGTAATAATATTTTAGTCAAAATTAATGAAAAATTTGAAAGATAACACTAGCTAAGGTTAGAAGCTATGTATTCCATAGTTTAATGTCAAATTATATATAAAATACACTATTTTTTATTTTACAATAGGATCCCAAATTATTTTCTTTAAACTTGCAATCATGTATATCTAAGCAACGGACGCGTGTCTATGTGAACGGGCACTTGTGTCCCTAAGCGTTCGAAGCGTGTCTAGTTTTAAAAAATTATAAAAATAATTGAACACATTTATATGCGTGAACAACATGCGTCAAAAAATGTCCAACAAGTGTTATGTCTGACACAGACGTGCTTCTTAGAATGAAACAAAAATAGTTAAATTAAATAAATAAAAAGAGAAAAAGAAAGGGCACAAATAGAATTGCAAAAGCTATATACAAAGATTGCTTAGGAAAAACAAAGCAGAAAAAAAAAAAAGAATGAAAGGAAGAAAGAGAGAAAGAACTTATATTATTTAAATACAAAATGTGCAAAAAGCAGCTCAGTGAAATCTGTCAAGTGCGCAACAAGTTTCTTCACCAAAGGCATGGATGGAATTTCGAAAAATCTAAAAGACGTGAAGGAAAGTTTAGAAATTGCAAAATACATTACATGCAGTGGAGAACAGATCTCAATTATAAAACAAATTTAAACATAATTACGAAAATCCTGGCTGAAAAATATTGAATAGCTAATAATGCAGACATAGTACAGATGATTCAAGATGCCGATTAAGCTTATGAATGTATTCCAGTCAAACATAACCTAAGGATATAACACCCATCCCAAAGCGTAAATAAATAATCAAACATTCAAAAAGAAAAGCAACTTAACAAGAAAGGACACACACATTCCAACAAAAATTGAACCTATGGTCATTAGTCCGATATAGAAAGAAGAATATGTAACTGTAGAGAATGAATTTGCTGCTATTGGTAAGGTACAGTTATTTATATTGTCACTTTATCTTGTATTATTTTATAATTTATTTTAAAAAATTAAAACCTAGTATGATATAGATTTTCATTGGATGTATTAGTCTTAAAAAAATAAATTTGATCGGAAAAGATTTAACCATTGAATTTTTTAACTATTTTTTGGACTATTGTTCAAAAGTAGTATGACCTTTGAATGCTTTTGTGCGAAATCATATGGTTGAAGTTGTTAGATTCTACTGATTTTTTATTTACATGATCTCTACAATAATATTCATCAATTAATAGTTTCAGATTTCAAGAGAAATTAAATTACTTGATTAAAAAATACTAACAGTACATGACCTTATGGGTCATGACTGCAGCAAAAACCCTCCCGCAACTGTGAGGGAGGCCAAGGCACACATCATAAATTTCAATTTGGTTCCTTGTCATACTTTTTTTTTTTAACTTAAATAGCTATTCTGAGGTTGGTTCCTTAAAGGTTCTTAGCATCTAAGGTAAGCCACAGTAAACAAATAAATGTTTAAGACTCTCACCTCGAGGATGAATACTCTAGCTAGCCTCCATGTGTATTAACCCCACTGTAAACAAGCTTTAGTCCTAAAACTAGTTGAGACCTGCACTCAACGGGTACAAAATCTAACCATAAATAGAACTTAAGGATATTCCAATCAAATTGATTGAGTATTATTGATGCAGCGGCTATTAAAGCTCAAGATAATACACTCGACTCCGTTGATTCACCACGAATACCAGATTCAGAGTCGTTCTGCAACCTATCAATTCATCACGAATGCTAGGTTCTAGGGTATCAAACACTCGTTGATTTTCGTAAAAAATACCGAATCATTAGAAAGTGCAAAACGCACACAAACTTTATTAAACATCAAAACTGCTGAAAAAGAGTCTTAACGCGACTATAAATATGCGACACGAAACCCTAGGCCCGGGACAAACCGGATTAATTTAAAAAAACAAAGGCCCAAAGTAAAAAAAAGGCCAAAGAAAACAAAACAGGCCAAAACGACACTTAGAAGCATTTTTTCGCAATTTCCTAGGCCGGAAAATCATTTTATATTTTTCCCTTTCTCCGGCTCGTCGATACCTTTTCAACGACATATTATAATGGCGAAACGGAATTACGATTCAAAAGTTACGGTCAATTGAAGTTTGCCGATCCCCGACCCGAATATATCGCCGCCTCCACGTCTCCAAGTACTCGTCAGCTATACGATCCGCATCAATTATCTGCTCGATACATTTCAAGTGGATGATTTGCTCATTTAGGTGGCATGTTTACTTTTGCTGACCTGAAGTTGTAATGCTACTTGTAGTTGAGGCATTGATTTGGTTTAGTCAACAAATTATAAACATATGTGTCATGATTACATAGTGGTACTGCCTAAAAGTTTAACTATGTTCCTGAAGGGAAAATAAAATCATTGACACAAGGATTAAAGGGCGCAAGTTACTCTTTGAGAATGAAGCTTAATGGTGAAGGACAAGTTGAAAACATAACGGGTCACTGCACCATGGAAGAAAAGTAACTTCTGTAACTCATGGGGATCATGCACGCCTATTGTTGCAGGTCACAAGTCTAGAGTGGTACGACTTCAGAACAGTGAGAAAGAAAAATACAAGGAAAGCATAAATTTGCAATTTTTTTTCAGAAGTATGGATCTACACAATCCAAATTGGAGTCCCCCATCCAGATAAAACCCTAAAGGCTAAAAGGCATAACTGTGCGCAGGCATGTAAGTATTATTTAATTATGGAAATCAAAAAGCAACATCATTTACAATCAAAACATTGCTTTCATTGTTTCGACACATTCCATTTCAGACCACCTCTTTATTTTCACGATGAGCTGCTAGGTTCAACCATTAGAACAAAAAAAAAAAAGAAAGGATGATGCAATACTAATTATAATTTCCATACATTCTTGCAAATTTAGTCAACTAGCGAAAAATACTGAGTAGGAAAATAGAGTGTTTGTTGAGCAAAAAGTTGGACCGATGTCAGATTTCACCACTCCCAAAGTTACAGTTGAATAAAAATAGAAAAATGGTTACGGAAGGATCACATTCACTTGAGAACAGAAGTTGTATCCAAGCTCAGTCCAAATCTGTAGTATCATGGGTGCATCATGGGTGTCAGAATCTGTAGTATCTTTCCTAAAAAAATACAAACTCTAAGATGAAACAATTCTCCTTCCTTCACACTGATGAATATGCCCACCACACAACAGTTTGATAAGCAATGATTGACAAGGGATAGCCTGCAACGGTTGCAATTTGGTTCGCAAGTTCTATGAAATTTTCTAATCTAAGGTCTGAACTCAAAATATGGAACATAACACCCTAAAAAACACACAAAAATTCCCCAAAAGGTTAAAAAAAAAAAAAAAAAAAAAACCAGGGGCAGTGGTACAGCCTTTTCCTCCAAACAGAGATTAATATGTGGTTGTTCATTTAACTAAAGAGGTGCAGTCAATCCAAGAGAAATGGATTTGACAACCTAGTGTGCACATTTTGAAGAAATAATTCCTGTTTATGACTTATAAGGTAACTAATGTTAGACTTTACAGCTGGAAAGGCCGCACAGTATTACGCCACAAATATCTTACTTGTCAACTGGTTACAACTCCTCTTCTTTTCGATCCTAACCCTTCTTTTTCCCTTCCAAGAAAGAAGTACTTTCTGCCTGAAATAACTGAGTTTTAGCGTTTGTCAGATCGATTTGTTGATTCTGAGAAGCAATTTTTGAAAGAGGATGGGGGTTTTCAACAACAAACCAGACATTCTTGGGTTAATTCCAGGATTTTTGCTCAAAGAATTTTGCTCTCTGTCTGTATTCAAGGGCAACCAACATGTGGTTGTGTATAGGAAGTTCAGAAAGCCCAAATCTACCTCAACACGTGGTTCTGTATCAACTTCTTGAATAAAACCCCTCAATTATCACCAAAAGTAAAGAGATAAATTCATTCCATCAAGATATAAATACATTCATATATGTAGCAGATGGACTATTATTCTTGAATGCAAACATCCTAAGAAGCCCAAGAATGCATATAATAAGAAAGAACAAGAACAGGAGATACATTTTTACCACTCCCATCAATTCATATCATTGTCGGTGCCACCTTCTATCAAGATTTGATGTCACTAATGACTCTGGCACAGCCTGTAATGACCTCACAACCTCTGTTATACGGGTTTGCCTCACCAGCTGCCCTGCAGTTGTAGTACGAAGCCCCAGGCCTTGTACATGGAACCAAATCCCTCTTCAGTGTCTCATAGCTTATATATCTCTTTTGCATCACCAAAACCCTCCTATTGCCCTCTGAATCCATCTCTGCCACCTCTCCCATGCATTGGCCGATCTTTCCGGCACAAACCCTCCTCATCATTGCATCCAATTCACTAGTCTTCAACGAATTGAGGCCCAAAACTGAAACTCTATTGCCGATTGTGAGGTGGGTGTGCAAGAAAACCAGTACTATGAAAAGGGTGCTGCTCATTGGTATCAGTTGGGTTTTGGGCATTTTGCTTTTTGGAGCTATTCTCACTTGTGACTTATCTTTGTGTATTGTCGGCTGGGGAAAGTGAGATTTGTGAGTGTGAAGAGTCTGTGAGTAATGGAATTGAGATTGTTCTGTGGGTTGGAGGGGTCATTAATGTGGGAAGGGTCACCAACCTGGCTCCTCGTGGAGCTGCTTTGTTGTTGAATGAGAATGACCCACCACCAATATTGGAATGTTCATGGGAAAGGCTTTGTCAAGAATCTATGTGCATATATATGTGCACCATGTAAGCATGGGGTTTCGATTTTGATTTCTCACGCTCCGGTCAATCATTACTGTGTGATTGTATGAAATTAACAGTGTGGTGTGGACGGCCGACACCTTGGTTAAGACAGTGATTAGACGTAAATCTCGATTTTGGTACACATACGAATTTCTACGGTATCGTAAGTATTTTTACGGTGCCGGTATTCTACGGTATCCTAAGTGATTTTTACGGTGCCGGTACTTAACTATGGTAAGTAGTTTTTTTTAATTGTTTTACAAAATTACTATTTATTCAAATTGACCGTTAGGACTAATCTTACTTACCACTTAAGTTGATCTTTTTCACTATTAAGTACGAGTAATGTGAAAACCGCTCACTGTACCATACGGTTTCCTGGATAGCATCATGAAATTGCACCATCTGTTTTGGAATGGACCAATCCTAGTTTTGGCAAAGGTTTTAACTACTTTTATTTTTTTGTTGGTAATTTTGCATTGGCCAACAAAACTGATATGTTGGAAAATTTTGATACATTGAATGTTATTTTTCCGCAAACCCTTATTCTAATATTTTATTAATGTGATATATTTTTATTATTTTTTAGTATTTTTATATTGTTTTTTTAATGTTTTCTTCATGCATTATTTTCTGGCATATCCCATTATTTTATGATATATCACTAATCTTTCGATATCTCATCAATATACTTTAAACAGCTGTTTTGATGGAACGAATACTTTCTTGTACGATAATAGAAACAATAACTAATCAAATTTGAGCTTTAAAATGTGCTCTATGAGAGCATCTCTAATCCAAAATTTTTAAATTTATCTTTCTTTTGACCTTTTTTTTAAATTTAAAGTTTATGAATTTTACTTTTCACATTATTACTCTAATTTTCGCAACCTTCATGTTCACTATTCATTCTTCAAATCACTATTTTTTTATGTACAATAAGTTAAAAATCACATATTATGCTCTCATTTTATTCAAAATATAATTATTTATTACTATATTTTAATCTAAATTGTAATTATTACCACATATTTAATTAAAATTAAATTATTTAATATTTTTTAAACTATTATTCAAGTTGAAATTATTTTATGTTTTCAATGGATGTTGAAACTTAATTGTTATTGGAATATGGTGGAGATAGATTGATTAATTCTTAAATTTGTAACATAAAAATTCAAAATAAAAAGGTGGAGTAGTGAGATAAAAAAAGAATTTATTAATTTATAGATTAAAATAATTTTAGTATAAATAAATAATCAGTAAAATAAAAAGAATTTATTAATTTCATATATAAATAATAATTTCAAGATAAATAAAAGCAAGTAAAATATAAATACATTATTTATACCACATATAAAAAAAATCTCAAATTAAATAAATATTTAATAAAGTAAAAAAATTAATAATTATTTGAAAAATTAAATTAAATATTTATTAAAATAGTATTTAAATAGTAAATAATTTATTATTTAGGCTTAAAACAATAATTAGTACAAGGGTTTTACATAATTAGTGATTTGATCCAACATTAATAGTGAAATGAAGTGGCCTTCAAAATTTTTTGAGGACCTTCAAATTTGAAGCTTGCAAATGAAGGCCACCTTCATTTTTTTAATTTTGTGAAGAAATGAAGGTGGGTTAAAGAATTAAATTTGAAGCCTACCTTCAAATTTAAAGATTTGAAAATAGATTGAAAATGCTCTCATATACACACAAAATAATAATTATGCGAGAAGTAGCACCCAAAAATAAAGATGCTACCGCACTAGAAATCATTTACATTGTTTTGAATGGGATAATCATGGGATAATCGGAGTTACAGGCTTTGAATGGATCAGGAAGGACAAATTAGCCAGCAAGATTTACAAAAATTAAAACGGTAAGTCGAATTATACAAAAAATATTATTATTATTTTTTTATTTGTTCATTGAAAGAAATTATAAGTAGAGCCAAAATTGATAAGAAAATCTTAAGAAGGGAGTTCAAACTCCTAACTTTCTAAAGGAAGGCGAGGAGCTCTTAAAAATATTATTATTAGTCATGTCAGAGGTCATTTTAGTTGATGATAAAAAACAAATTAGTCGCTCTGATCAACAAAAACCTTAATAAAGTAACTCAAATTTGAAACCGTAGTAGAATACAAATCATTTGCCAATGTGATTATCAAATAAGTGGGTATCATTCACGAAAATAAAAAGAAAATTTTGGTTGAAAAAAAAAAAGCCAGAAAATACCCTAACAAGTTAAAAAGCTGGCTTTTGAGCTGCACCAAATGGGTTTGGCCGATTACATTATTGGTTTTGTTTTTTGTTTTTTATTTTTTTTTTATTTTGCAAATCTCACTGAGTAATTTATTTTTTATCAACTCAAGCCCACAACTCTAACTATATCCCTATCATCATCCAGGTGAGCCACAAGAGCTTCCGACTATAGTTGTTGCATTATCAAGGTTGCGGGCATGCTTTTTTCTATTTTTGCTTTTTTTCTTTTATATTATAATTCGTGCATGCATTACAAAGGAGAAATTTCTCATATTTGCAAATTAAACAAGTACTTACACTGTCACCACCCAGGAACGGAGCTGTGTATAGACTATGGGAGGCCATGGCCCCCCTACTTTGATAAAATTTTGTTTAAATCTCCTAAGTTTTAAGTATTTATGATAAAAAACAGTGTATTGGCCCTCCCAAAATTTTAAAAATTTTACCTTGAGCTATCAAAACTCAAAATTTTTTTATCTTGGTCCCCTGTTAGTGAAGTTTCTAGCTCCATCCTCGTCACCACCCAAACCCCACTTATATGGATTAAGTTCATAATAGGCTAGTAGCATAGCTACCAAAGACCTAACACATGAAATAAGTTGATCACCTGTGCATTTATTCATAATATAAATAATAACGGAAGCATAATATAATGTTGTACATTTAAAGCTGAGCTTCAAAGTAAGTGTCTAAATTCAACTCATTTGAAGTCAAACCATATACGTAGGATTATTACAAACCTTTAGGCCTATCCCAAGCCATACAAAAACAATACATATACAAGACAACGTCTTCCAACTATTCACATAGAGTCAATAGCTTGAAAAGTGAAATAAACTCTTCTTCACAAAAACAAAAGCATTGATCTCCCAAAACGCACTTTCAAGCAAACTTTCAAACATATCTCCAAGCATGGTCCTACTCTCCATTTTTTGAAATGTTAATCAATAGTATGAGTAAAGCTCAATGAATGATATAGATATCAGGTATATATTCTAATTAATTCCATAAAAAATTAATAAAATATTGTCACTTAAAAGCATTATATATAAATAATAACTTCTCATTGAAATAGTGGAGGATCATTCACATATTTAATACAAAACAACATTTGTATTTCAAAATAAACTTCACTTCTTAGCATGTATTCACACTTTTTGGGCACAATGAGCTGAAACCCATAAATGATTATTACACGTATAGAACTCACAAGGAACCATATGACCCCTAAGGGACGTCTTTCCCAATTCATATAACAGTTTGTTTTAAGTCCCTTGAGTTAGGACTCCCAAGTATGGCACACAATTTATTTAAATACATTTTTAAAGCATTTCACAAGTATAATATCCATGAAATTCAAATATCTTTGTAAAATATAGCATTTAAGTCACAAACATATATTTGTCATTGAAATGTAACATAATAAGTATTTGGATACTAATCAAGTTGAAAGAAATATCTCTAAGCATCCACTTAAATCGCTTCCAAAGATATTCAGAATTGAGCCTCCGCAAGAGAATGAGTGTCGTAATTGAAGTATAAAATCCGGAGTGCTTGAGTCAATTTTGTCACGCCTTGTAACCGGTCTATGTGGATTTAGGATACATGACCGGCCAGTAATAAGACTACCTAAGGCCACATTACACAAATCGGTTGAACACCTGTGCATAATAATTTAAAATGATACATAAATGTGAAAACAGAATTTTTTTATAGCTTAAAACATGAGTTGTGTCATACATGACAAAGCAGTGCCTAATCCAAAATATAAACGTACATATAGGCCTATTCGAGGCCGCCACAGTTATAACATTTATAATATTACCAAAACATTAGGGTTCAGCCCAAATACACATAACATAACATGGTCCTATGGGTCGTAGCTCAAAATTCACATGTGGCCTCCTCCTAGGGCCATCCGGATTGATTGCCTGAAAACATTTGAGAAAACATAAACTAATACTTAGTAAACAACAATGATGCACGAGCATGAAAATACCATGAAGTAGTATCTATATCTAACATATAACAATAGATAAACATTTATGCATAAGGGTATGAACTTGTAAATGTATAAAGAGTAGGCTTGGAAACATAGGTAACATAAATATCATTTGAAATGCTTCAACATTCCAAAATATGGTATCGTAAGGAGAGATACAACGTAACATTATTCTTGATATGACATTTCAAAACTTGTCATAAAGCATTCGAACATATCATAGTTCTCATTTTAAAATATAAGTGTGCTACAACCCAACATCAGAGCTAAGCTCCACAATAGTAACCATAAAGGTTACATATAGGGCTCTTTAGGCTGTGGAATGTCTCCCAAACATGGTGATAGTTTATTTCATGTTCCTTACTGTTGACTTAAGGTTGGTCTCCATGATGATTTTGATGATAACTAAACCTTGTATTATTTTACTAATGCATTTACTTAGTGTGCAGATTAATAAAGTATATAATTTAGACTTAAAATTTAACTTTAAATCTAATACATGTCAAAGTGAATGCACAGCAGACTCAGGATCAAGCAATGAACTCTAAGAGCAATGCAATGAACCAAACAGAGCATTGACACCTATTTCTACTTCAAACAAATGTTTTGCATTCGAAGAGATTTAAGGTATTCAAATAAGACTATCATCAAGTATGCATAGATTCAATGAAGTTGTATTGTACTTAAAGGGATTGAAGACTTCATCAGAGTATGCTAAAATCAATTGAAGATGACTCGATTGTAAAGAAATTGAAAAAACTCAAAAGAAGACTTCATCAAGTGTGCAAAAGGCCGATTTAAGATAATGTGATTGAAAGTTGCTTGAGAAGAAGATTCATCTTGATTGCCTGATTTATACATGAAATTCAAGCGAAGAATTCTTCTAAGATATAAGGAATCAATGAAGACAATATGTATGAAGAGATTTCATCAAGCTTACAAAAAGTCTCATTAAGGAGATTCCAAAGAAGAAAGAAGAATTGCTAGCAAAGAGAAGAAATCAACAATGAAAGTAAGAAATCGGCAATGAAAGCAATAGCTCGGCAATGAAAGCAACAACTCGGCAACAAAAGAAAAAGCTCGGCAATGAAAGAGGAAGATCGGCAAAAGAGCTCAGTATTAATAGAAGTGAAGCCCTGACAGTTTGGAAACCAAGAAAAGATGAATATCAAGTGATTGATTCAATCCAAGTTGAATAGAAGTTATCTTTGTTGAGTTAAAGAGTTTTGATTGATCATCAAACCCCAAAGAGAAGACTCCTTGAAGATCTTATAATATTGCTGAAGATGAACTTGGTCATTGAAAGATAGAATGAAGATTTCTAGGCAATGAGCTGACTCATGGAAATGAAGAGTCGTCTTATGAAGACAGAAGTAAAAACATGAAGATAGAATAAGTAATGAGCCGACTCATGGAGATGAAGAGCCAACTCATGAAGACGGAAGCAAAAGCTTGAAGACCAAATGATCAATGAGCCAACCCTTGAATATAAAGAATCGACTCATGAAGATTGAAGCAAGATTTCTGGGCAAAGAGCCGACTCATGGAAATGAAGAGTCGTCTTTTGAAGACAGAAACAAATAACTCAAAGACAGAATGATCAATGAGCCGACACATGGATATGAAAAGCTGACTAATGGAAACAGTGGACAACATCTGGAAAATGCAGACCAGAAGAGTCGACCCTTTAAGGCAAAGAGTCAACCCTGGGATATAACTACTAGTTTTCTAATGTTATAATGGATTGAACGTGCATTAAATGAATCCCAACAACTTCCAATGGATGAAATCAATTTAGAGGTTTATATATTAGCTTCCAACTGCATTTATAGAAGAAGAGACATAAGAAACAAACAGCCACTGACTGGTCAAGTTGAATATTTTGAACATTCTCTTTGTCTTCACTGTGTGAGCTTTGATTGTTTTAATTCACTCTTGTTAGAGAGTTTGTACATCATTTGTATATCTTTATACACTTGTAAGTGAGAGTTTGAGAGTTCTCTTATGGAAGAGAAACTCTTGTAAGTTTGAGTGGATCGTAGACAAAACCACTTGGTGGCTGAAGAACTTGGGAAGAAGTTCTTGTGTAAAGAGTGAGCTGAGCACTTGGTCAATTAGCACCCATTTATAATTGGTGATTACATAGTGGAGGAAGACTTTAAGCGGATCTTGGGGTGAGGACGTAGACCATGGATTGTGGTTGAACCTCGGTAACTCTTTGTGTTCTTTCTATTGCTTTGTTTTCTTTTCTTCTTTTGATTATGTTGCATTACATATAGATTGATCAATGTTACACTTTTTAGATTAATTTTAATTAATCTTAATTGACATTAATCTTCAAAAAACTTAATTCACCCCCTCTGTTGGGTTGCCTTTTGGGCCAACACCTACCATAGGATTATTGTTGCTAGTTTAAAGTTTTGCCATGAAAGATCTCGAGTTGGCATCATACATTGGGAAACATTTTATATCTCTTTCATTTAAAACATTCTAGCCTATGGGTTCTCATTTCATAATATAAGCAAAGCTTGCATACATTTAAAAATATGACATTTATATTTGAACATAAACATTGATGCATTAAAAATATATAAAAAACATTGCATGATATGGAATTGAACTTAAAACATTTGAAAAGTAATAGGGTTTTACTCATGGCATATCGTTACTCACCTCTATCCTTGAGGATTGGTGCTAAACAAAGGTGTTCCAACACATCGAGTACATAGAAGCATCAAACACAATATCCCAATGCAAAGCAAGAGCATAAAAGTCAAGATTTAAAATATTAATCCCTCAACACCGGTTCATTCAATACATCTCATTCTCATAAAAAAAAAAATGAGACTACATTATGGGTCAATCTCACTTGAAAATAAGCTTAAAAAATTTTAATTTTATAGGTCATTGGTCAAAAATATATTTAAGATGAAGAAGTTATGTCCCATGAAAAATGGACTAAAATTTTGAAAGCAATGTTGTTGCAGAACTTTTAGGTCAACGTTAAAATTCAATATCTAACAATTTATAAGGAATTAGAGTACATAATTTATATGGGTACAAAGGTCTATGAGTCTACTTTCTAATGCTTCAAACGATATATCAATCTGAGTTTTCTAGAGCAAGTTATGCCCGTTTCACCAAATAGGGTCGGAGTTGTTAGGCATCGGGCCATTGGAACGATAGGTAAAAGATAAAAATACAAGTCTCTGACTGTTGGGACGGCCCTCACAGCCGTTGGAATGACTAGAGCACTTACACACAACCAGGGAGGGTTCTCCAAGCCTTAGATTTCTAAATCCAAACTTTCCTAAACTCTACCAATGCTTTTAGGGTTCAAAGATTGACCCAAGAAGACTACAATATTTCAAAATAAAACTAAACCAACAAGTAAATCAAAGAAATCTAGAATCTGTATCTCTAAACCCAACATGCACAAATTTGGGATTTTCAACCTCAACTCCCAATCCATCTATGAAAGCTTACAAACTCTCAAAATCTAACTAATTGGGACTCAAAGGAATCACCCAATACAACTACAACACATATACACTCAAGCATACACAAGGTTTGGAGGTCATATTTTTCTCTCTCAAGTTTTTCAAGCTCCAACAACGGCTTTCAAGCTTGTGTTAAGCTCTTCAACCTCTTCCCTTCTCTTCCTTATTTTTCTTCTTTTCTTTCTTCTATGGCAAGTGTATGTGTGTATTTTACTGGTGTGGGGGTTAGTGTGAGATACACATGAAAATTAATCCTATGTGTCTCACACTAGGAGCCTTAAAAGAGATCAAAAATCAAAAATCGTAGGCCTAGGCTGTTGGGACGACCAAATACACCGTTGGGATAGTAGGCTAAACTCTCTGACCATTAGCATGGTCCTCCCAGCCATTGGGACTCTAGGCAAAAGTGAAAATGCAAGACTCTGGTTGTTGGGACGGCTCTCCTAGCCGTTGGAATGGTCTGCAGCCTAATAGTTTTTTGTTGCTTAATTTTGACCACTTTAGAATCTGATTCAGCCAATGTGCGTTAGAGGAAAAGTTGTAGATCTTAAAGTCTTTTTTCCAATTCTTCAAGAATCAACTCAATCCAACATCAAAATAAAACGTCATGGTCAATCTCCCAAGACAGTGTTGAATTTTAACTTTTGATTTGATCACTTAAGCCTTAACTTGATTACCTTTGCCTTCAATTCAACCCTTGGTCTTCCAAAACCTACAAAGTAATAGGTTTGCAACCCTAGTTTGAGGGATTTAGAATAATATAAAATTTAGAAAATTCTCATTAATTTAGATAATAAAGGTTTGAGATATTGCATCCTTCCCCTTTTAAATAAGTTTGGTCCCCAAACTTGATACCAGCCATCATTCAAATAAAAAGGGATAACATTCCCTAATCTTATCTTCACATTCCCATGTAGACTCCTCCCATGTGTGGTTCTGCCATAAAACTCGCATCAATAGAATGACCTTGTTCCTAAAAACTTAGTCACGGCGATTGAGAATCTTGATTGGTCTCTCAACGTAGCTCAAATCTTCATTCACGGCCAAAGGGTAGTGATTGATCACATCCGTCGGGTTGTGAACATACCTCCATAGTATTGAACATGAAATACGTCATGAATTTGTAAAAGTTCTAGTGGAAGAGCAATACGGTAGGCCGTTGGTCTAACCCGTTAAAGAACTTCAAATGGTCTAATGTAACTTGGACTAAGCTTTCCCTTCTTGCTGAAACGATTATCCCCTTAGAATGAGATACCTTCAAGAACACATGGCTTCCTTCTTCAAACTCTAAGTCCTATTTTTGCATGTTCACATAACTCTTTTGGCGACTTTGAGCAGTTTGCAGTCGTTACTGAATTATCTTGATCTTATTGGTGGTCAGTTGCACAATCTCTGGCCCAAGAATCTTTCTCTCTCCAACCTCGGTCTAACAAACTGGAGATCTACATTTCCTCCCGTAAAGTGCTTCATAAGGTGTCATCCCACTGCTCGCGTGAAAACTGTAGTTGTAGGCGAATTCCACTAAGGACAAATGATCTTTGCAACTTTCCTGAACGTCAAGGACATATAATCGTAACATGTTTTCTAAGGTCTGAATGGTCATTTCTGATTTCCCATCAATTTGTGGATGAAAGGTCATGCTGAACTTCAATTCGGTATCTAAAGCCCTTTGCAAACTCTTCAAAAATTTTGACACAAATCTCGAGTCTCGATCTGACATTATCGAAACTGGCGTATCGTGCAGTCGAATAATTTCCGCAATATAGAGGGTCACATACTTTGATAAAGAGTACATAGTTTTTACTGGCAGGAAATATGCATACTTGGTGAAGCTATCAACAATAATCCAAATAGCATCATAACCCTGTGGCGAGCTTGGTAGTCCCATGACGAAATCCATGGTGATATACTCGTACTTCCATTCTGGTATCGGTAGAGGTTGCAGTAGTCCCATCGGCCTTTGATGTTTTGTCTTGACTTGTTGACAATGTAGGTATCGTGTCACGAATTCGGCTATCTCCCTCTTCATTGTTAGCCACCAAAATGTTTCCTTCAAATCCTGACACATCTTCGTGCCTCCTGGGTGCATAGTGAACTTCGTGTGGTGAGCTTTCTCTAAAACTCCCCCCTTGACCTCGGTTATGTTCGGTACACATAAGCAGTCCTTGAACTTTAGAGCTCCATTCTGCAAGGTGAAGTCGAGCTTCGATTTTATTCCTAACTCTTCTGCAAGGTGAAGTCGAGCTTCGATTTTGTTCCTAACTCTTCATAATTCTTCCACAAGTTTGGATCTTCAGGTTGTCTTTACTTTACAACCTCAATTAATGTTGGTTGGGCGATCATGGCAGTGAGTATCATATTTGTGCTTGGCGCGAGAATCTCGATCTCCACTCTCTCCAATTCGATGAACAAGGGTCGTTG